>JARACY010004734.1:0-25328 GCA_029255725.1 Scrobipalpa atriplicella | reverse complement strand
CGCAAGCAGTTTTGCCGGGCAATTATAATAGATTTAAGTTTATTGTTAATTAAATTAAATGATATAAAATTAAATGAATAAATACCCACATACGAATGTCAAATCTCAAAATGGCGGCATTAGTTCCTTTTTTCGCCACGTCCATTTCGTGTCGTAGTCGTGTCGCGCTGCTGTCGAGTGTAAGGCCATTATCACACTGCACCGCCAACCGCGGCGTAGCGCGGAGCGACGGAGCGGAATCGTTCTTTGTAAGTACATCGGTTTGTATGAAAATCACGCAGGGTACGGCACACTGGCTCCGCGCCTACGCTGTAGTACTATATTAATTCTGTGCCTACGCGCGGAGCGGTGCGGAGTGAAAACAATGGAACCATAGACAATCACGCGCTACGCCGTGTAGCCGAATGTGAACACCGCCTAGAGCCATTATCACACTATACGCGCAACGCGGCGTATTGTCTATGGTTCCATTGTTTAAACTCCGCGCGTTGGCGCGGTGCTAGTGTGCCATACCCCGCGTTTTCCCCATTATCACACTATAGGCGCAACGCTGCGTATTGTCTTTGGTTCCATTGTTTTCACTCCGCGCGTAGGCGCGGTGCAAGTGTGTTATACCCCGCGTTTTTTCCATACAAACCGATGTACTTACAAAGAACGATACAGCTCCGCCTCACCGCGCTACGCCGCGTTGAGCGTCAAGTGTGAAAATGGCCTTTTTCCATACAAACCGATATGTACTTACAAAGAACCACAGACTTATAATACTAGCAAAGAACGATACAGCTCCGCCGCTCCGCCCTACGCCGCGTTGCGCGTATAGTGTGAGAATCGCCTGAGTGTAGAGTGAGAGAGGAGCTTTTACGAAAAAAAAACACGTCAAATCGGGTCGGGCGGACTTGATACCGGTTAATTTTTATTTCCCAATGAAATATTCTTTGAAATATAACCTGATAATCTTTGAAATAAATATAAGACAGTATCGATTCAGATAATATTTTGAAAAAGCCCTTAACTGAGACACAGAGAAGAGGACATTTTATAAACTTATGTACCTAATTATTATGTTAATAGTTTTATTTTGTTATAGGAAAATGTTTAAGTTCACATTGTAAATAAAACTCTTGTATTTCAGAGAAACGCAGTTCGGCCTTTCATTTCCGTACTCTCAAAGTTTATCTTAGAAAGTATCAGAATGTATGAGCTGTGTTTTCTTTGCCTCTACTAGTAGTCAAGCAGCGATTACATAACCCTGCCGATAGGGCCCGATTTGATATACATTGCTGCTTAGCTTCAGTAGTTTTTCAAGTAAGACTCGTGCACAAGCAATGTACCGTAAGGAGGGGCTATTTGGGACAGATTTTGACACATTTAGTGACGTATAACTTGATAACGATGTTATGCATGACAGAAAAAAAAAATATGGATTAAAGAGACCAGTACCTTTAGAAAGCAAGCTCATATTTTTTCCCTGGCGTAATACAACGATTAAAAAAAAAAGAAAACTGCGGTGTCCCAAATTGCCTCGCTATGGGGCTTTTTGGTCCATCCTACTTTTACAGGCTGTATTTCTTTATCTAACAAGAAATCTCAAATTAATCTGTTTTCGCGATATTTGGGACAGTGTAGGCTTTCATTTTAGTACAGTTTTCCCGCGATTTATAGAACAATTTTGAGAAAAAAAAAGGGAAAAAGCAACTGTACCTTGTATTTACATAAAATTACTTTATTTGTATCAAAGACAGTTTTTTTTTAAATTCTAATGGAGTATTTGCCTCATATTTCTATTTTGGCTCAATTGCACAATCATAAAATAAACAAAATTTAAAATTTAAACAAAAAGAAAATTTAAAAACAAAGAAATGAGATCATTAAGTTGAGGTGTCCCAAAAAACCCCGACGAGATATATTGATACAGTTTTTAAATTTTCCACTAAAAACATGTTTTATACTAAGGGATCGATATCAAGACTTGTCCATCACTAATTTAAATGATAAAAAGTCACTTGCCCATTACAGGAACAGCACAGTGATAGAAGTTTTTCCGGTGAAAATTAACCGTGTTTTTGCACAAAATTTTTGCGCCAGTAATTCTGACAACTAGACATGAGCAGAAATTTCAAACGAAGCCTTTTTTATAAAACACATATCGTAGTATTGCTACTTCATATTATTTTTTTCCTACTATATTCACCAAGATTTTATTTGGAAAATATCAATTCTGCACCGTTAGCCCCAAATAGCCCCCAAAATCCCAAATAGCCCCTCCTTACGGTAATGTCAAAACGGGCCTGATCGGCGGGGTAATGTAATCGCTGCTTCAATCAACTGATTGACAATGTCAATCCAATAAATCGCCGCGCTGTATGTGTGATGTGTGAGTGTGTTGTGTGTATGGTAGTGTGTAAAAGAATCTACTCAGTGTGTATTGTATGGTGTAAAGCGAGCTCGCTCTATCTCTTTATTATTTTAGAGAAGTAAATAACATTTGTGTTATCTATTGTAAAACAGGTAAGGTTTGGAGAAATCCAAAATGCCGAGCCAATATGAGGAAGAAAGAGTTTGGGAAGGAGCGAATCACAGTCATTATGAGGTAAGAAATTCCTTTCTAAGAAAGTATTCGTCTCATACATAACTTATATTAGGTTGCTAACTATCGTAAACTTATATATTACTATTACTTAGGAGGAGGGTGCAGAAGATGTTATTGAAAATCCGGAGGAAGTACTGCAAGAATGCCTTGAGAAATTCAAAACACCTGACTACATCATGGAACCAGGAATCTTTGGTCAACTAAAGCGGTATTTCCAAGCTGGAGGCAACCCGGAGCAGGTTATAGAACAGTTGTCGATCAACTACAGTGCTGTAGCTCAGATGGCGAATTTATTGGCAGAGTGGCTCATACTTGGAGGTGAGGATGTAAACCAAACATAAATAGAAACATTTCATGTTGATTGAAGTAAGAAACGTTGCTATATTGATTGAAGTAATGATTTTCTTTTTTTAGGAGTTAAAGTAACAGAAGTACAAGCTATGGTTGAAAACCATTTGAAGGATATGATATTGAAAACTTTTGATCCAAAAAAGGCAGATACTATTTTTACTGAAGAGGGTGAAGTAAGAATTTTAATTTTATGAAGTAAATAAGTGAATTTTAATTTTATGATCAGGAAAGTAGACGGATTGTTCCGGAGGGTAGACACCTAATCAGATAAATTTTCTTCATACAGCATAAAATACTTGTAAACCAGCCGGACATAAAATTTATATAATAAAACTTATTTTGTGAAAGAGATGTTTCGTTGCAAAAAAAATATGATCTCTCCATTTTATTTTACAGACTCCAGCTTGGCTTACTGAAATGATTGAGCACCCTACATGGAGATCTCTGATCTACCGATTAGCTGAAGAATATCCTGACTGTCTCATGCTCAACTTCACTATCAAGGTAATTTAATTCATTTTAATTAGTCCAAGCTAAGGCATGTGAAAGAAAAAAATAGAAAATAAAAATAGTACATAATCAATCACTAAATACCTGCATTTAACCTCTTTTTTTATAAATACTAAAATAATAATATTTATTTTGTAAAAACAGTTGATATCAGATGCTGGATTCCAAGGAGAGATTACCAGCATTTCTACAGCAGCTCAACAAATTGAAGTATTTTCCAGAGTGCTCAAAAGTGCTATAGTTGGTTTCTTACAAAGTTCTGATGACTGGCAAACCAGTGTAAATGAATGTGCTGTAAGTATTAACTATACTGCAAAGACAATTTTAATAGTACCTGTCATTTACTTACTTCAATTTAATTCTGTCCAGAAAATGGTTTGTCATGGTGCTCATACTTATGTGTACAGTCAAGTAATTGTGCACATCCTGGCACAAGAACCAAGGGGTGGCGCCATCATGAAGAGACTAAGCCAGGAAATTACTCGATGTGCCCAACAAAGGTAACATATATTTTTTTTTTAAATGGCACCCTGTATCATTAATTAATTACTGATTTGATCAGTATTTAATCCTACCCTACCTATGTTCATGTTCTTAATATATATGTTAATATTATAATTCGTGGCTCGGTTACACACATAAATAAATTCACGCCTTTGTCTCTTCCAGGGTAGGCAGAGCGTAAAACGCCTAGTAAAACGCATATAAATTCACGCCTTTGTCTCTTCCAGCGTAGGCAGAGCGTAAAACGCCTAGTAAAACGCATAATCTTCGCTGTTTTTCGGAAAGTAATAACTGTGTACGGTATTGCTATAGTGATATGTTCTTAGCCTTTCCTTGGTTGGGTTAAATAAATAAATATAGCATAGCATCTCCTCTTCCTTCACATCACATCCTTCCTTCAATTTTATTCGTTGCAGCGGTCACGACGTGACCCCAATAACGCTGGCGCTGACGCCGGGCGAGTCGTGGCGCAACGCGCGCACAGCGCTGGCCGCCATGCTGTCGCGCGGCGCACTCAACCCCGCCGACATCACCGTGCTGTTCCGCGCCTACACGCAGCCCGAGCCGCCGCCGGTACATCTCATTAGAATACCGCAGTTCTTAGGTACCTACATACATACATAGCATCACGCCTGTATTCCTAATGGGGTAGGCAAAGCATCAACGACCCAAACAAAGGTTGTTCCGCCACGTCTGACAAGTAGGGTTTTGAGGGATAGATCTGTATATTGCTGTAGTGACAGGTTGTGAAACCCTCGATTTCCTTATCTGGTTTTACAGCATGCCCAGGAGGAGATGCAGCTGGCACAATCTATGTTTTTCTATCGCTCTCAGTCCAGCATCTTGGGAGGTACCTATTAATTACTATGCTACTTTAGAGCCGCCAATAAATTTTTCCGAACGTGACAGCAGCGGAACACGTAGCTCGTCTTTTCGTGAAACAGATTCTAGCTGTGGAGTAGTGGGTTCACTGATACTCAATGTTTCTAATGTCACATGTTGCTTTCAGAACTGCTCGTCGACGCCCTATTCAAAACTGGAAGCAGAATAAACCCAGAACACAAATCGAAGTACATGTATTTGCTAGCTTACGCGGCTAGCGTGTGTGAAAGCGCGACGCCTGGCAAACCAATAAAAGACGAGCTGAAGCCCACTGTGCAAGCTATAGAAAAAGTTCACACTGTTTGTAATAGCTCAGCCAGTTCGAGCGAACTTATTGCAGAACTAGCAGCACTATACCATTGTATCAGGTAACTATTTTTGAATACAACCGTTTGTTTTGATATTATAATATTATGGGATGGGATTAATAATAATATTATGGGATAACTTATTTTTCTAACACAATATTGTTTTATTTAGATTTCCTGTGGTGGGCATGGGAGTCCTAGTATGGGTGGAATGCGTGGTTACCGAGCCTTCCTACTTTAAATTGTGCACAGAACATTGTCCAGTACATCTGGCATTGTTGGACGAAGTGGCTTCTTGCCACCAGTTGCTGCATCACAGGCTATTGAAACTCCTAGTCCAATTGTTCGAGTCACCACAAGATGAACTGGAAATTTTAGTTCAGGTAAACTGGGAAGACGTTTTATTTTTTGTGTTCGTATTTAACAAAAAAAAAATTGAAACAAGGAGCTTAGTTAGAATTTGTAGTAACCATGTAGTAAAATTTGGTTTACATTCCAGTTGGAGCTAAGGAAAATGCTCTTAGATCGTATGGTAAATCTACTGAGCCGCGGGTGCGTGGTTCCGGTCTTACGATACGTCAAGCAGTGCTGGCAACGCGGAGACACCGACATTTCACTCATTAGATACTTCATTACAGAGGTAAAACTACATACTTTCTTCTACTTGAAGATGTCGGCGTGCACGAGGCACGAGCCTACCCTGAATAGGGCGATTACGCGTAAGTCGACCAATACGGATTGGTCAACTTCACACACAACCTTTGAATTTCTTCGTAGGTGTGTGCAGCTTTCCTCACGATGTTTTCCTTCACCGTAAAAGCGCCGAATAAACGTACATATGAATTTTTCGAAACAGAAAAACACATTGGTACGTGATGGGGTTCGAACCACGGCCCCCTGCACAGGAGGCAGCGGCCCTTTCCACTACACCATTGGACTCTTTTAAAAATATCAGGCTCAGTAAAAGAGAAAAAGACAATCTTTTTTCTCAGGTACTGGATGCAATAGCGCCGCCGTATACACCGGAGTTCGTTCAGTTGGTGCTGCCCATGGTAGAAAATGAGGAAATTACAGGCACCATGAGAGCTGAAGGCGAAAATGACCCTGTCTCGGAATTTATAGGTAAAACTGAAAACCGTCTCCAATACCAAATATTATGAAATGTATATCGTCGCTATAATAGAAGTTGTTTTTGTTTCAGTACACTGCAAGGCGCACTACGTTCCTGCATAGTGTATTGGGGTGTATTAGGACTGAAATAATGAAGATTCATACAATATTCTTCAAGATTTACTATCAAAATATTAAACTTAAAAACTAAAAAAAACATAGTTTTTTATTTAACAGCCCCTAGCTGCTTTCCTTTCGTAGTATCTTTGCAAAGCCTGCTCAAATACTTCACCCACAGTCCTCTTTTTCCATATGTCAATTTTAGGCTTGGGTGGTTCAGGTGTTGATTCTTTTTCCTGTGGTTCAACATCTTTCTTTTTGTCCTTGTCTTTTTTCTTGGATGTTTTAGATTTATCAGCATTCTTAGGAGGTTCCTCATGTTCAGTCTTCTTATCTATAATAGTTTTATCACCTGGTTCTGGTACACTTTCGTCTTCACTTGGATCATTTACAGAGAAATCTGAGTCAGCATCAATATTTTCTTCAGTTTTCTTGTTTTTTTTTGCATCTCTTATATCCTCAAGATTCATTCTATTAATTTCATCACCTGATTCATCAATTTCCCCTTCAGATAAGTGTTTGTTAACTTCAGATGAAGATTTTCTTTTCCTGTAGTTTCTTTTTGCTGAACTCTCAGATGTATTCTTTAAAGTGTCTATTTTTTCCGTGTGTTTCTTTTTAAAAGTATCTGGCTGTGGCCTCTCGGGTGTTGTGCTACCATCACTTTCTTTTGGTTTTACTTCTGGGAGTAATTGTTTACTGTCTTCAGTCTGTTTGTCCAATCCTAGCTTTTGCTCATACAAATGTCTGTAAAAACCACCTAAAACAAAGTTTGTATTACATTAGAAAAAAATTAAATACTGCTTATATTCAAATAAGTTGATAGTAAACAAAAAATACCTAAATCCCTTTGCTTGGTGACATCTCCAATGCTCTCTAAGTATTCTTCTCTCTTCTCCTTCTCTTCTTCAAGTTTCATTTCTTCTAACTTCTTTTTATATGCAGAAGTAACAAACACCTCTTTATCAGCAAACTCATCACCTTCTTTTTCCCTCTCTTTTTGTATCTGTAATTCAATGTTTTTAAAGATTAATCACTTTCTTACCTTATAGTTCTCTTATTACTTCACAAATTTTATTTTAATAATTATATAAAATGTTAGAACAATTACCAAATAAATTAAATTACTAAAATTCTTCTGTTAGAAACTACCTACATATATGATAGAATCTTAGATAATCTGTTATATTATTACCTGTCTCTCAATTCTGCGTTCATTCTCAATTTTTCTTTTAGTAGCAGTTTTCAATAGGTTTTCTATATACCGAGGCTTCTTCTCTTCTTTACTTTTACTTTTCTTCTGTTCCTTCTGTGTAGCCATAGAATCATAAATCTCATCATACTGGTAAACTGTTGGATCTTCTTGAATCGCTTTCTCTCGTTCTATTTTAGCCTAAGAATATAGTTGATTAATAGGTGTATTCCAATAGATTAGCAATGTCAAGATAAATAAAAAATCATACAGACCTGTCTGTTTACATTTTGGCTGGGACGTAATAGAACCGGCTTCTTGGTTAGCTCCTCATCTGAATCTGAATCATCCCCAAACACATTTCGAGACGCTTGGAACGCCGGAGTTTGAGGTTTAGCAGCACCAGGCAATATTAGGCCATATCTACGCAAAGAAATTATAAAGTTAGGTTAGTTTCAAATGGTACCTACGTATATGAAAAACAATCATACTCACTTCTTATTGCTCGACATTATATTGTATTGTAGTAATGATTATTAGCTATTCACAATATAAATGAGTTCAAAATTTTGAACAACACACGTCAACAAGTCAACACTCAGTGAGGGTCAACAACTCAGAAGTCAACAACAGTGGTAGGAATCTTCATAGTAAAAAAAATTATGACATTTCTATATAGAGATAGCTCAGGGGTACGTTCACGGGCGCACGGTTAGCGCAAACTTAGGGGAACTTTTCACTTTGACAGTTGATAAAGCCCCGTTTTGAAGCGCCTGTCAGGGGAAATTTCATCCTGACAGGTGCAAGTGCGTGCATGAACGGGGGTTTACGCGAGCTGTCAGATTAAAAGTCGCTCTAACGGTTTCCCCTAGGTGCATGCGTGAACGCATTCCCGGATAGCTCCCATGCTTGAAGTGATACCATGTAAGAAAATAAAAGTTAAAAAGTTATTATTTTTGCTATTCAGCTTCATACAATAGAGTTGGTAGTAACTTTGTATGAATATTGGCAACACTGCATTTTGTCATGGCGTCATGGCGATTTTTGTTTTTGGCGGTTGTGAAATTCATGGTTTCTTTTGTGGATTTGGAATGATTTTAACAAATTATTAGCGTAAAGTAGTAGCTTTACTCCTCCGCCACCACAGACCTTCGCGTTTATTGCAGCGTTGCCGTTAGGGTACATTTTACACATTTGACGTACCTTTTTGGGCTCCCATGTGTAATGTGTAATCTTGCCAGTACATGTGTAATTTCTTTGAACTCACCGCCAAAATATCTCAATCAAAGAAATAAATGAGCGCTGCTGCGTATAGAGAAACGTAGAGAAAGCTAACTCATTTTATCTCCCTTGCTCTAGCAAAACTCCATATTAAGCATCTCTTTCACTCATCACAGAAGCAGCGATCTCACTACCCAATTTACCGGGCCCTAAAATATTAGTTTACAATACATTGCTGGATGTACGTTAAGCCCGCATCACATTCCCGCGCATAGGCCACGACACGGCACCGTGTCTATCCATCGCGTACATTCTTTTCGTCATCGTTCATACGAGGTTCCCGGGTATGTCCTGTATGTTTGCTGTCGGATTTTGTCCAAAAAACATCCAAAAAATTACTACAAAAAAAAAGACTGCTGTTATGAGTGATTTGCGAAAAAAAAATGCTCATGTACACTTTTGTCACAATATGTACACTTTTTGCGGCGGATATGTGTATTTTGGGATCTCGGTTGCGGCAACACTGGTTTATTGTGAGACAGTGACTCTTTACGTTGTGAGATACTGATTCTTTGTTTACGTTTGTGAGACAGTGATTCTTCAAGAATATTTGTGTTGATATTCACATATTCATTGCAGTTATTGAGGAAGTGACTCTTTGTAGTATTTTGTCTTTAAAGATAAGTACAGGAAGTCATAGAACCTGTGAAATTTGTGGCTTAAAAGAGCGGCATGCTCATAAGCCCTTGCAGTTTATAAGGGTACCTATCAATGAAAACAGGTAAGACCAAGTTGCAAAACAATGACTAGCATTTATATTTTTATCACTACTACACGCTGTCCAATTTAAAGAAATGTTGCAATTTCACCAATGTCAAGTAATATTGCACAAAAAGTTAGGACTACATTTGTATAGATAGCTGAATAAGAAGTGCTAGCATTAGATGGACCGCATATAATCTGGTGTAAGTGTAAGATAAGTCCCAAGAGTATAAAAGTTTTACGACATGACAGGACACCCTCCAGCAAACAAAGTGAGCAACAAAGTTACAGATACACATGAGCATTTAAAACAGCAATAAACTATTTTTATTTTTGTTTCCAGATGCAAGGAATGGATAGGAGCCAAACTAAAAGCTAAATACAGATGGCGCTCTGGGCGACTGTACCTTATTTCGTGTCAATGTCACATGTGTATTGCGATTTTATCAGTTTTTTTAACATAAACGATATTTTTTTTTCAATATAATCACTTTCTTTGTAATGCGCTGAACACATTCAACTTGCATCACTTGCATTAAAGTTTTTAATACGTAATTTTTTTTCCCACTGTCTCTCACTGTTTTCTTTATTTGTAATCTTTGGAAAACAAATGAATTCCCCTATTTTTGCAATTAAATGCACTGCATTGTGGCATTTACTGATAATATTCTAAAAATATTCAATTTGTTTACAAAAGTTGGTACAATTTGACAGTTCTCAAGGTACAGTCGCCCATGCGACACCTAGCGGGAGAAAAAGGCAGTTTTCCTCCTCATTGAAAAAAGTAAGAAGTTTTGTTACTGAGACATTTTGCGAAAGGGACATAATGCGACTGAACGGATTGTTGTATAGTAAATATATAAGCATGATAGCAAATAAATATGCAATAGATAAGCATGTTTAGTTTCTAAATACTAGTCGCATAATTGTGATTGTTCTTTTTTATAATATATGAATAAAGCTTTTCTTACACTCTTGATTTTTTCTTTCACTTAAATCAATTTAAATCTTATGAACATATTTAACGCGACGCGATGGACCTAAAAAATCGATATCGACATTCTATTTGCACATCACTAATATCGATATCGATGATTTTTCTACCAAGATTTTGCCCCTCACTAGCTGTGACAGCTGTCAGATGTAGGTTGCCATAAAATGGGACTCAACTCGAACAAAAACGGTTGTATGGAGATCGGTCTCTTAAAACGCTAGTTTTATTTACTTCCTCTATGGTCAACAATACAATCATTAATTGTTGTTTTTAAATTCATCCTTAACGGATAGGCAACGGTAATAAGCCATACAGCCTAATCTTTTATTTTCTCATTCTGAGATGATTTTATTTAATAAGGCATTAAGCCAAATCTGTAATCTTTTCTTTAAGTATAAGGCATTTAGCCAAGTCTTCTATAGTTTCTTTTCATAAGGCATTTAGCCAAGTCTTAAAATATTTTATTTCAAGTCTTCTTTTTCCATATTAGGGGTAGTATTCTAGTCCAAGTAAGTTTTCATATCAAGGTAGATGGGTCCATTTCAGAGATCTCCAACATTGGAGATTACAAAGTCGTAAATCGGTATAAATGTGGCAGGATTCGATAAAAGTTCTTCAAGCGAAGGCGGGATTGTGTCTTTATATACCTACTAGCTTTCCGCCCCGCGGTTTCACCCGCAGCTAAGAGTTTTCCCGTGGGATTGAGTTCCCGCGCTCTTCCTACCTTTAAAATTGACGGTATTTCAATACAAACTTCCATCCCCTATTTAACCCCCTTAGGGGTGGAAAATACAAAAACGCTGAAATACGTGTTCATTATTTTTAAATCTTTAGCCCAAAAACAAAATTGGAAGATCCTGCCATCAAAATTGACGGAATTTCCATACAAACTTCCATCCCCTATTTAACCCTCTTAGGGGTAAAAAATGTAAAAATACTGAAACACGTATAAATTATTTTTTAATCATTAGCCTAAATACAAAATTTGAAGATCCTACCTTCAAAATTGACGGACTTTCATACAAACTTCAACCCCCCTTTTTACCCGGTTAGGGAGGGAAAATCCGGAAATCCTTTCTTAGTGGGAGGTTACGTTATAAGAGGAACTTGCTCTCTAAGTTTAATGATTCTAGCTTTAGTAGTTTAGGCTCTGCGTTGATGAATCAGTCAGTCAGTCAGTCAGTCAGTAAGGACAAACGATTTTATAAGTTTAGATTTCTTGTAACTGGTCAGCAAGTAATAAGCGGCCAATATTATAAGCGGGACATTTAAAAAAGACGTGTTCTAAAGTTTGACCGTATTTATAATCAAGGGTACGTTCAGACGACCCAGTTCGATATTTATACCGATCGAATCTTATACTAGTGGGACGCACTGAACGTGCACCTTAGCCGCTGTCAGATAAAAATTCACTTCCGGTGCGCCTCTGAACGGGCCGGATAAAAATTAACCTAGTCGAAATTTTGTCTGACAGGTGTCTCTGAACGGGCAGTATAATTTTTAATCAGGTTAAATTTTGATCGATCGAGCGGCTCTGAACGTACCCCAGCTCTCAAGAGTGACAGCGAGTTTGAGTTCGTATCAGAAATGTCATTCCAGTACAAAATTACCTGTCAAATCCGCACTCAATATTGCTCTCAATCTTGAGATCGCTTTATAAATACGAGCCTTTTCATTCGATGGAGATGGGCTTGGAATTTACAATGACCAAATCGTAATCTGCATATCTGCGTATAAAATCTTCTTTTCATGTAGATATTAGTTTTAGCGAACCAGGGAATTTTACCAATTTCTTTATTAATACGAGCATACCATGTTCCTTTTTCTTGAGTTATTGTTTGCTAATGATTTAACCAGCTTTGTGTAATGTCTTATTTTCATTAATGGCATTAAATCTCTCCACGGAACAGAATTTTTTTTGGGTTGACCACATAAACTATTTATTGTTCTGGCGGGAACCAATAATGTGCAGCCATGATAATTGAAGACCCGATAAGGTACATACATACATACATAAAATCACGCCTTTATCCTAATGGGGTAGGCAGAGCGAAAACGACCTAAATAAGGTCGTCCCGCCACGTCTGACAAGTTTTGAGGGCTATTAATTACAGATGATTATGTAGGTAGTGTATTGCTTTCGTGACGGGTTGTCAGCCTATCGCCTAAATTGCAATAATTGAAACCCTCGTATCCCTTAGCTGGTTTTTACAGCATGCCCGGGAGGAGATGCAGCTGGCACATTCTATGTTTTTCCATCGCTCCCAGTCCAGCATGGAAGCATTGCGTAAAAACTTGGGCATCTTACGCGCTGATATTACGAGACCTGCAGGGCTATGATGCGCACTGTAGACTTCAATTTGTCTACACGTGTTGCATACTTCACTATGAATAATGCCTGTCATTTTCCGTTGTGAAGTTCGCAACGAAAGACATAATGTGTAGACAAAACGAAGTCTACGGTGCGCATCATAGGCCCCGCATGTACATGAATTGGCTACTTTCCAACTAGTCAAATCAGCAACTTTTTATGAAATGTCAAAAACGCTTTTTTGTATGAAAATAGTAAATTATGATGTTACATTTTAGTAAATACTGACTAATCAAATCAATAACTTATATACTTTTAATTCGATTATTAAAATCTAAATGTGCATTTTTTTTTAATGATGAATGAAATCCACAACATTTTTAGCCATTAGTTTTAAGTATAAACGTTTTGAATTTTTTAAGCTACCCAGTCAAGTACCCAATTATTGGCTGTGCATTCCGTGGCTTCGTATTATTGGCCGTACAATATTTGCCCGGACAGATATTTCACGGCCAATAATACATGTAGTACTATATGACAAGGATTCGTATTATTGGCTGTGCTTTATCTGGTCGTGAATTATCAGCTCGGACTGTCGGACTGTTAATGTACGACCCGTATTGTACAGGCAATAATTGGAAGCCAATGTCACATGTCAAAATTCCACCAGCCAATTGGAAGCAAGCGATCGTAGACAAGAAACTCTATATGCTTTGTTTTGATGGTTTTGGTAGATCAAGCCAGTAGTGATAGCGAAAAAAGTGACAGAACCGAATCTGTTAACCCCGAATTCCACGTGGTCTTTCCGCTCTTACCCCTAGAGTGTATATAAAAATCCGGAGGCGCGGAGGGAGAGCAGCCCCCGCCCGCTGTAACTAAGAGCGGGCACCGTACGAGCCGTAGCGGCTGAGGCTGGTCGCCGAAGGCCACCAAAAAGCCGAAGCTGCGCAGGCGAGATACGTGCCAGCTCTTTGTTACGCTAGGGCGGAGGGGCTGCACTTCCCGCAGCGCCGAAGCAGTAGCAGAATCAATACTTAGTGTCTAAACGAGGCTCCGACCATAAACAAAAGAATGTGTCTCGACCAATAGGAGTAAAGTTTCATCTGACGTACACGAATTATCTGGTCGGCAATTATCACCCCGTACCAATATTGTACAGCCAGGGGTACGTTCACGGGCGCACGGTTAGCGCAAGGTTAGGGGAACTTTTCACTTTGACAGTTGATAAAGCCCCGTTTTGAAGCGCCTGTCAGGGGAAATTTCATCCTGACAGGTGCAAGTGCGTGCATGAACGGGGGTTTACGCGAGCTGTCAGATTAAAAGTCGCTCTAACGGTTTCCCCTAGGTGCATGCGTGAACGCACTCCAGTATTTGGAAGCCAAGGAAAGCACGAGCTAATATTTCATGGGCATGTACTTGAAATATTGGCCGTGCTTTCCTTGGCTTCCAAATACTGGCTGTACAATATTGGTACGGGGTGATAATTGCCGACCAGTTATTGCACGGCCCATAATGCACAGCCGCGTATTTCATGTACATAACAATGGCTTCGTAATATCTGGCTGTGCAATCCATGGCCTTAGTTTTATTTATACCTATTCTCTTTGACAGTAATAAATTGGTATTATATTATTATCTTTGCACACTAATCACTTCCTATGATCACCATAGAGAAAGTAAATAAAACTAGCGTTTTAATGATCACTTCAAGAAGCTACAAGCTACCTAGAACCACTGCCTAGAACAATGAACAAGAAACCTGAAAAAATACCAAAATCAGCGTTAGCCTTATATGTAAAATTATATTGCAAACGAAAAGGTCGAACAGATACAAAGGTAAAATAAAAAACAAATCCAATATTTTCCGTAAGCTTCATAATTTCTTCTTTACTTTCTATTCTTTACGTTCTTTTAGTACTATAACAACCTGGTTGAAGCAACTAAATCTTGGCTGTCCCTGGGTGAAGAGGAAAAAGAACATTTTGCAAATAAATTAGAAGAATGCAAAGTAAAGTTTAAACATAGATTTGCAGACTATTTAAAAAACGTAGAACCTTATCTAAAGAAAAAACCTAATAAAAGGTAAGTTTTCTGGGTAAAGCAATGAAGTCTATTAAAATTGAATAATTCTACCCTATCTCTTTATTAATTTATTACAGATTTTCGGAACAAATACAATTTCAAGAACCTGATGCTTCAGATAGATTTTTTGAACCAATTGATAAAGACAATGAAGTAGATACAAATGAAGAAATTACACATGCAGTTTTGAATGAATCTGAGAAAAAAATGGTGTCAGAGATAGATAAAAGCTGTTGGTAAGATTTTGAACTTATATTGATTTTATTTGAGTATCAGGAATTTTTACTTTCTTGTTCAGCATACATTTTATATACAGGATGTTAAAAAAATATGACATTCCTTTAAACCACATGTTCTACTGATGATAAGAAACTTTCACAAAGCACACTTTCTGCATGAAAAAAAAAATTTGCCTTGTCCATACAAAATTGCAGATAAGGAGAGCATATTTGTATAGAACATGTATTTTTTTACAAACTTAAATTTTTGTGCTTCGGGAAAGTTGTTTGGTATTATTTTAGTATAACATGTGGTATAAAGGAATGCAGTACTTTTTTTGTTCTTACGTTTAGATGTAAGAAAAAAATGTCTAATTAAAAGTTAAGTTACTGCCTATAAGTAAAATTATCATTTCTAAAATATATTCACGTCTAAACGTAAGAATAAAATATTTTTAATCGTGCAAGCACTCGCAACTTCCGCATCTGCGGGCATACCCATACTTTTGATAACCGTGGCCCCGCGGATTCCAATCTATAATTATGATGCATAAATTTCAAGCCTAGCAGGTGAACCACGGGCAACAAGGGCCAACAGCTTCAAATACTCATTCAAATTAATTTTAATGTTTTCAATTTTAATTAATTCAGGATTGCATCTTTTATGGAGACTGAGGCTCCTGTACATCAAGAAAGTATTTCTGAAGAAGCAAGAAATGCTCCTTTGCCTGAGCCAATACCTCCAAGTGTAAAGTAGGTTATACTATTATATTCAATTTGCAATTAAAAGTTGTAATAAAATATTAACTATTGTAAATTGTTTTCAGATCTGCAAAAGAACTCTTTAATTTAGTTAACATTATGAAGGATAAAAATGAAAAGACTTGGGAAACACTTACAACTAAAGAAAAGCAAAGATATAGAAAGGCTGCTCTATGCTTAAAAAAAGATTACATCAAGAAATACAAGGCATATTTAGAAAGTCTACCATCAAAGCAGTTATTTGATTACTACAATAAAACTATATAACTCTTAAATGTCTTGGATTTTTTTATACTGGTTTTAAATTTAAACAACCACAGTACATAATAGAGTTTTATTGTGAAATAATCTATGACAATTTGTTAAGATGATCCAATTCTTACTGGTAAGTTATTTGAATATTAGGAAACACTCATCATACATACATAGCACTTGTCTCAAAGTTTAATTTAGATTCATTCAATTAACACACAAATGACTACCTACACACTAATCTAATAAATAAGTTAAATATTATTTCTTACTATGATTATGAAGAAAAAACATGGCTATAAGATAAAACAATTATAAAGAAAGGACTCTCTAATTCTAGTTAGTAATTTTGTAAATAAAAATGCTGGAAGGGGGCTTAGTATTACTGTGAACTAACATGAGAATCTATTTGCCACAGAGCAAGCCAATTGCCATTCCTGCAAAAAATGATGCCATGAAGACATGTGTTTCAGTAGCACGGTAAGAATCATCTCCTGTGAAATTACTGTACCAACGCTTTGCCTTTACTTCTTTTTTCTTCAATAAATCTTCAGCTTTATCCAGTTTACGGTCAACAAATCTCTCCACCTAGAACAAGATGATATTTTTACATTCTAAGCTACTTGTTATGCAATTTAGCCAAAAAATACACTGGATAGAGATATTCTAAGCAAATGAGCCTTTCTTCACCTATATGTAAGGCTCATTACCCAGTCAAATGAAAATTGGTATACATACTTATTATGGGTCACTCTATTTAAAAAAAAATAATGGTGGTCCAGGACCATGAGGATTCGCAGCCATCTTGAAAAAACCTGCCAATTCCCAGGTATCATAGATAGCGGGGTGGTCCTCGATCTAACTTTGGAGCACACCCTGGGCAAAGGGCAAATTCAAAATTGTGAAAAACAAGATGGCCGCCATACAAAATAAAAAGTCGAATTTCTCCTGAACAATAAGAGATATAGTGCCCGAAGAAATATCATAGAGGACAATGGAGGGCAACTTCTAGTGGTCATGAAAATCCAAGATGGCGGATACAAAATGGCGCCCGAAAAAAAAATTGCTCCTATCAGGCTGAAATTTTGCAGGGAGGTCGCTGACATATTGATTCGATATTTTTGGATTGTTTGTTTGGCTCTATGATATTTTATTTGAGCATTTCCTACCTATCTCTTATCGTTTAGGAGATATTCGACTTTTTATTTCGTATGGCGGCCATCTTGTTTTTCACAATTTTGATTTTTTTTTCAACTGCACGTGCCTTTACCCAGGGTGTGAGCACACTCCAAAGTTAGTTTGAGGACCACCCTGCTATCTATGATACCTGAGATTTGGCAGTTTTTTCAAGATGGCTGCGAATCCTCATGGTCCTGGACCACCATTATTATTTTTTTAAATAGAGTGACCCATAATAAGTATTTATACCAATTTTCATTTCTACCCGTTCGATTCCCACAAGGCCAAATTTGAGCCAGAATGATTGGGTAATCAGGTGATGGAGGTGTCTACAGGCTGCGGTGATTGATCACCAACAGGTGACTCTTCTGGTTCCCTGTCTCACTCTTTGATACAAATAAACATAACTTTCCACATAAAAAATCCCAAGGTTTGCAAATAAAACATAAAATTCAAGGTTAATTTGGTTATTACAATTCTTAAACTGAGTATAAGCCTGCACAGACTTCTTCACTTGACCGGTCTTTAATAACTGCAAACATAAACTCACTTAAAATCTGTAAGAAAATTTTGAAATTCACGAAGATGCAATGCCAAAAAAGAATCCTCCTGTAAACCCTGCGGAGTAATAGGAGTTATCTTTGACAAATAATAAGACCTGCAACAAAATAAAGTTATGATTGGAGTATTTCAGTACAGGAAATGAAAGATGATGAGTCATCTCATGCACATAGAGTTGAGATGAAAAGATTGGTTCAACCGGTCAAGCAAAAAAGACCCACATGAAAATATGAAAATATGTTTGAAGTGGAGATAGGAGTCAATGCACATGATTTTAGTAAATTATCACAATGCATAAATAGCCCATACCCAACACATACATCAACTTACTTTTTCAAACCAGTCTGCTGATTTTCCTGTTGTTTCTTTTTCAATTTTGTCAATGGTTTTGTCCACTTTCTTATTGATTTTATCCCAGTTAATATCAATGTATCCCTTTTGACTGGCAAGATGCAGTAGAATAACGCCACTTCCTAGACCAACTGCAGCTACTTTACCAAGTTTCATGGTAATAAAGCCTGTGATCCTGAAATGTAATCTTAACATGAATACATTCTAATGAAAAAAATCGTCACTCGGACAGGTAAACGCAAACGTTTATTTATTGCAGGTGATATCATTGTTTTGCATCATTCACGATCATGGGTAAGGTACATCAAGGGTAAATTTTACGACGCCATGACCTCATCATAGTGATTTTTAAACATTTTACTAATTAATTCTATAATAGTTCTTGGAACAAGCTAAGTATAGCAAATGATGTAATTAAAACAAAGGCAATGCAATTCCAATAAAACTTACCATCCTGACGCAGTTCCTAAAATTAGCTGTTTTGTTGCAGATGTTTTCCCGATATCTTTGATCGCTTTCTCGATAAAACCTTTTGCCTCATCCACAATTTTCTTTGCATCTTCAGATGCATCTTCTGGTTTTGGCCTAGCCATTCTTATGAATTGCTAAAATATTTTTAGACTTTTTAGTAAAACAAAGATCACGACAAAACCAAGGGTACGTTCACGGGCGCACGGTTAGCGCAAGGTTAGGGGAACTTTTCACTTTGACAGTTGATAAAGCCCCGTTTTGAATTTTGAAGCGCCTGTCAGGGGAAATTTCATCCTGACAGGTGCAAGTGCGTGCATGAACGGGGGTTTACGCGAGCTGTCAGATTAAAAGCCGCTCTAACGGTTTCCCCTAGGTGCATGCGTGAACGCACTCCAAAAATCCGAAGTCACATCGGTCATAGATGAAATGTCAAATGTGACATTAATTAAATTGATAGTGTAGTGATGCACGCTAAAATAAAAGGGTTTTGCGCGGGAACCGTAACAAATCACACGTATGGACTGAATTTCTGGCTTTCTAATTTAGTTTTTCGCGGTTATTATTGTGTTAGTGTAGTGGGATTAGCATAATAATGTGCCGGTTGTGAAAGACAATGTGGTGAAAGTAAGAAATAAAGTACAGAAATCCTATATGGTTCGACTCGACACTCCCGCGTAAATCATCAGAGAGCATTAGATGGCGACCACCCACTCGCGATCTAATGAGTTCTAGGTTAGGTTAGGTTAGGTTGGGGTTTTGCGCGGGGGGCATGAAAAATCTGACGGACTTTGTTCCTCGCTCTTCTAAATTAGTTCCTTGCAGTGTTTGTTGTATTTTATGTGGTGGATTTAACATAATGATCTGCTGACGAGGAACAATATGGCGGGAGTAAGAAGCAAAGGAAGGCGCTACCGTACGATTCGGATTGTTATCTCCGCGCAAAAGTCTGTTGAGCATTGGAATGTGAATCACCGGCGCATTCCAATGACTTTTAGGTTAGCGTAGGTTAGATTAGGTATAAGAAGACAAAAGAAAATACACTCTGAAGACTAGGCTGCATGGGCTCACGCTTTTTGCCTTCCCAAACGGGAGAATATAAATAAAAAAAATTTTTGTGATAGATTAGATAGAATGTGGATAGAATAAAATGCGGTTTTTCAAGAACATATCTGAAATTAAATAAATTTAACACAACATACATGCAGTGTTAATTCTAATTTCAACTAAAAAAGTACATTTTAAAATGTTAGCTGATCTCATAAAAACTTCACGCTTAATAAATAAAATGATTCTGAGTAAGAGATTACGTCTTTCGTATTTATTTTGTAGAAGTAAGAGCAGTTTAGGTTTATGGGTAAGTTTGAATTACTTTTCAATTCCTAACTTGTATTTATTTTGATAAAGAAATAAGATGTATTACTTTTTCATTGAAGCAAGAAGATGTCAACACTTCTATAAAACTCAGAATTGAAAAGCACTGGTGTAATGAAGTTATGAACGGGTCCAAACAACGACAAGAAAATAATTACTACTACGTACTTCCAATGTTCCCATACCCTTCTGGTAGTTTACACATGGGGCATGTGAGAGTCTACTCTCTATCAGACACAATATATAGATTTCAAAAGCTCAGTGGCAAGAAAGTTGTTCATCCCATAGGTTGGGATGCTTTTGGCTTGCCAGCAGAGAATGCTGCAATTGAAAGGAATATACCACCAGCTAATTGGACTAATAGCAACATAGAATCTATGAGAAAGCAGTTATTACAAATGGGCTTTAAATTTGACTGGGATAGAGAGATATCTACATGTGATCCACAATACTACAAATGGACTCAATACATATTTCTAAAATTATTTGAGAATGGTATGGCATACCAAAGTAAGGTATGTTAACAGGAAATATTTTCCTTTCTATGGTGAATACTATCATATTTACATTGTTTAAAATTATAAATTTTTAATTGCAGGCACTTGTCAATTGGGATCCAGTGGACAAAACAGTGCTTGCAGATGAACAAGTAGATGAACAAGGATGCTCTTGGAGGTCTGGAGCTAAAGTTGAAAAGAAAACCCTTACACAGTGGTTTGTAAAAACAACAAAGTATGCAAAAAGGTTGTATGAAGGACTCAATAGCAAGGAGCTTGAAAATTGGAAAGATATAATAAATCTTCAAAAACATTGGATAGGTGACTGTAATGGAGTAGTGGTTACATTTGAGGTTGAAGCTGACAAAAAAAGAAGGAGTATAGATCTATGGACATCGGACCCATATAAATTTATTCATGGTAACTTCATAATTATTAGTAAGAGCAATATAATCGTACAGGACATGGCTGCCAATACTGCTATAAAAATTAGAAATCCCCTTACAAACAATGAAGTGCCTGTTTATGTAACTGATGATTTTGAGTATCCAGAGGGAAGGGATGTCTACATTGCATGTTCACAATATGATGAAAAGGATTGGGCTTTAGCAAAATCCTTAAATATAAATACAGCTCAAATTGAAAACACTAAAAACACATTAAATATTGAATATGAAAATCAAGCAGCTATTGAACTAGCACAAAAGAAAAATGTTGGAGGTTATTTTGTGAGCTCGAAGCTAAAGGACTGGCTTATATCTAGACAAAGATACTGGGGAACCCCGATACCTATTATCCACTGCTTCAATTGTGGTGCTGTACCAGTTCCATATGAAGACTTACCAGTAGAGTTGCCTGCACCAAGTGCCATGGGAACAGGCATACAAACTCTGGCAAAGGTAGATGATTGGGTTAATTGCAAATGCCCCAAATGTAAATCAAGTGCCAAAAGAGAAACTGACACAATGGACACATTTGTTGACTCCTCTTGGTATTACTACAGGTTCTTAGATCCCCATAATAATGAAATGCCATTTGACAAAAATAAACTCATTGGAAGCACACCAGTTCACATTTACATTGGAGGCAAAGAACATGCAGTTTTACATTTATACTATGCAAGGTTTATGAGCTACTTCCTGAATTCTCTAGGATTAACTACAAATGAAGAACCATTTAAAAAATTACTAGTACAGGGAATGGTTATGGGACAATCTTTCAAACTGAAATCTTCTGGTAGGTATATCAAACCTGATAGTGTTGAAAAGATTGGAAAGGAATACAAAGAAAAAGAAACTGGGGAACCTGTAGTAGTGCAGTGGGAGAAAATGAGTAAATCTAAACATAATGGTGAAAACCCTGAGAGGCTGATAACAACCTATGGATGTGATACCACAAAATTGCTCATGTTAGCAGATGTACCCCCAGCCACAGCAAGACAGTGGTCAGATGCAAGTGAGTAAACAATTCTGAACTTGACTTGTAATTATTAAATTACTTTGAATATTTTGTAATCATAATTTAATTTATTACAGCTTTACCTGGAGTTCTAAATTGGCAGCACCGCTTGTGGATGACTATAAGAGAGTTCCTTCAGCACAGAAATGATAGTACCTTACAAAACAATAAAAGATTGAGTGAAGAAGAGTTCAAAACTCATGAATTGAAATTATGGGACTCCAGAAATTATTTAATTGCACACACAACTTATCAGTTCAAACATACTCAGATGATAAGTGTGGGCATTTCTCGACTGCAGTCATTGACTAGTTCATTGAGGGTAAGATTTTCTGTTGCCAGATTCTACTATAAAATAATAATTCTGACACTCTGTGTTAACTGGTTAATCTAATTAATCTTTATTATTCCAGAACAAAGTTCCACCAGAAGTAATAGCCAATAGCAAGGAGTTTGAAATAGCCTTAGCTAATTTAATAATAATGCTAGCACCTATTACTCCACACTTCTGCTCAGAATTGTGGGCTGGTTTTCAATCAGCACCACACAGATTGAATGAAAACTCACAATTAATAAGTTGGGATAAAGGTGTATTGGATCAGAGGTGGCCAAGTGTGGATGATGATTATAAATTATCATTTATGTGCAAAGTAAGCTCTATGTGTCTAATTACATGTATATAGGATGTAGTGATATAATATAAAATCATATTTTATTTATGAGTACCTAGCCTAGGTCAAACATTAAAACTGTCAATAAATTTCCAGGTAGACGGATCTGATAGATGTGACCTGAAAATACCTGCTGCTGAACTAGTAAATTTAAGTGAAGAAAAGGCTGTACAAATAATGTTAGAACAAAAGGAAGTCTCTAAAAGGATTGGGGGGCGAGGCATTCTTAGGACAAAATATGAACTATACCCAGGTTGTCGTGCAATATTACACATATTTTCCAACAGAAAACAAGCAGAAAAAAAGCAAAAAATTACTGGATAATCCTATATTCTTAAACATCATAGAAATCATTTTCAATTTTATGAATTGTTACATGTAAATATTAACTCATTAAAATAAATATATGGCTAAGTATTGTTATATTTTTGTTTCTTATTTCCCAACTCCATGCTTCCTAATGCTTTCTTTCTTTATACATTTGAAATTACCCTCAACATTTGTCAGACGTGGCGAAAACTCCTTTTACTCATACTAGGCTTACGCTGGATGTATGGATGTGAACATAGATGATACAGACAATATTAGGGCATAGATTGGCAACTCCATTTTCACTTTGATGAAAGAGTCGAAGTAGTAAATTACCTGTGCACTAGATAGCGCGCTAAGGTTTACGTTAAATCCGCTAGGTGGCAGTGGTGTAAATTCTTATAATATTAGTAAAATAGAAACTTTTACTTAGTTACCGCAGTGAAATGAAACCACGAAAACTAACAGTTAAAATATGGTAAAAATAAAACAACGAAAATGATAATATTAGAAATAACAAATCAAAAATTTCATCCGCCGACAGGATTTGAACCCGCGTCTTTGGAAAACCGGCCCAACGCTTTAACCATCCAAGCTACAGCGGCTTAGTTTTGAGCGGTGAAATTAGTGATCTGTTATTTCTTACTCGGCGGATGAAATTTTTGATTTGTTATTTCTAATATTATTTAGAAATAATATAGCACTGTGAGTGCAAAAAATCTATAATAAAACGAAAATGATTTTTCAACTTTATTTATATTGAATTAATCATAATTGCATCAAGGCCATCTAGAGGCAAAGTAATGAACTAGGTGTACCAAGTTACATCATGTTCTTATCCTGTGGATAGATGGCGCTAGACGTGAAGATTTTTATGCCGACACTGGGTTCTATGAGAGATTCATACCCCTGGATGTGAATGAGAGCGATTACCAAACCAACCCTCGGACGGGTCCCTTTACGGCTCATGCCCGACGGGAGAGCAGATCTGCTCTCACATAATGCGGTCTGGGTCTGGCTGAAGTTTTCTCTGTCTACGGGCTGAAGCTTAAGATTTTTCAGAAATGGATACTAGCAATTTTTGCTTATCGGCTCAAGCTCTTCGCCTAACTTAAAAAAAAAATGAAACGAAAGTGTCATTTCGGTTATTTCATGCGATTGTAGCACTAGCCGTTATTTTAGACAAAGAACCTCTTTCTTTTTTTTCATCAGTAGCTCAAGATAGAACAAATAATTTAGCTGTCACTTTCTGAAAATTCCAAAACAATTTTAAAACAAAACAATAAAATTGTTAATATTTGTCTAGATATAATTTGAATGTGAACTATTTAAGAGCGATTTTCAAGATATTGAGTAAGTACCTGAGTATGTTATAGTCAAAATCTATCTGTCTGTAGTTTACTTTCACAGTAACAAGCAAGATTTTATGTGCTGCATTATGGGATTGGTATATTTTATGGTATAATTGCAATTTTCTTTGATTTGTTAATTTTAGAATCGTTTTATCAGATGTGTACTAATTTAGAAGTGCCCAATATATCTTTTCGCTTTCTTAAGGTTATTGCAAATAGGACCTAACTTTACGTTTAGTTACATAAAGTATATGTCTACCCTAAGCCCCATATTGCTCTTTAACGCTAATTCGTATATATTTTTCACCCACTTCACTCTTAGATGTTTAGATTTAGGTATACGATTTAGGTACCCAAACTAACTAATGTGCTTAAATCTTAATTTCAGATGGACTTTCACATAAAAGCTCTGCTGAATCGAAAGTAAATAAAAGATCTAATATCAAATAAAAAAAATCTTAATATTGAAATATTTTAAAACAAGAAATTCTTTAAGGGTTAGCTATACTATTATTATTCAAAGTCATTGAAATGCAAGCTAAGAAAAGATACATACTTCTCATACTATCTTGTGCTTTCTTGATCTATTGTTACTATGGAGGATACAATTTGAAATCAGAGCTAATTAAGAGTAGTCCACAAGATCAATTGCCTTCTTTTGCAACCCTGGAAGAACTGTTTGAAATGCCATCACAACAATTGCAAAAGCGGCCACAGTTAACTTCAAAACCATGCCGTATGGAAACCTGTTTTGATTTTTCTAAATGTGGAAATGATCCAAAGATATATGTGTATCCCAGTGATGGGCCGGTCAGTGCATCTTATCGGAAGGTGTTGTCAGTAATAAGGCAGTGCCCTGTACGCTACCAGAGACCCCAGTGAAGCATGGTTTGTAATTGTGCCTGCTGTAGATACGCTTGACGCTGATCCATTGTCCCC
>JARACY010004733.1:0-25331 GCA_029255725.1 Scrobipalpa atriplicella | reverse complement strand
CCTAAATTGCAATACACTGAAACCCTCGATTCCCTTAGCTGATTTTTACAGCATGCACGGGAGGAGATGCAGCTGGCACATTCTATGTTTTTCTATCACTCCCAGTCCAGCTTGGAAGTAATATAGTAATATAGTGTAATATAGTACAGTTAACTCAATATTCTGCGCTTCGGTCTGCACCAGAAAGGGGGAACTTGGCGAATTTGACGGCACACACAACGACAATATGAGAGCAACTTTACTTAGCGAAGTTATCAAATTGCCTGGAGACATCTAGGAGATAAACAAATTATGAAAGAGCCTTTACAAAGGCGGGCTAGCAATTTACTCAGTAGTAAGTTTTGTTGGCAATACTTTTATCGAGAAACAACGATAGGAATTTGCTGAAAGGGAGTATTATTATGTTCGCCTGCGTAGGCATGTCTTTCTAAGGGTTGGATCACACCAGGGAGCGACGCAACGAATATGATACAATAAAGAACTTTATTTACTAACTACTAGCAAAAAATTGAAATTTCAATGTCAGAACTCAAGAATTCTAGCGACATCGCGCTACGCCGAGCCGCGCGACCTCTCGTGGTTACTAGGAGATGTATCGTCAAGCAGTTTTGCGTCATGTTGCGTCGCGGCGCTTCCTGATATGAACTGACTCTAAGTTGACTCCGGTAATTGGTCTCAGTCGAAAAGTCAACGTTAAGAAAAAATTAAATTCGTCAGAACGGGCCTATTTCATTCCACATGTACGACTAACATCACTTTGTCGGGAATTCGGAATATTTCATAGCAACGGAAAGGTCACTGATCCTTTTCCTGCTACTTCAATTTCGACGGTAAATGAGTTAGTCAAATACGAAGAATTCAAAAAACAGGGAAATAAATATAGAATTTACATTATCTACCTACTTCTCTTCTCCTGAAGAGTAGGAATTCTGTGGTTCTCGAGTCTGACGACTGGATAAATTATTATGGGTTTTTTAAAAACTTCATATGCCTTTGACGTGGTTCGTGTAACGATCTTTGAAGTGCCCTAAAGCACGGAATCCCTAACTTGTCAAACAATGCCTGTTACAATATGCTATCGATACGTATGGATGAGAACGGCTGAAGACCGAGCTGAGTGGCGTGCTATGGGAGAGGCCTATGTCCAGCAGTGGACTGATACAGGCTGATAATGATGATGATCGATACGTTAAGGGCACCGTCCCTTTTTTGTTCTCTCATGATAGAAAATGACAGGTATAGACTTATATTAGTTAAGTTGTGATTTTTGCAACTACGAATTGCTACCAATCTCACCATACGATAAATTGACTGTATGAACTTTGCGCCCTTTCAAAATCAAAGGAAATCAAACTCATAATCTCCAGACACAAGGATTAGAGAACTAGATCACAAAGGCAGTCAGGCAGTCACCTAACTAGTTACATTAACTTGGATTAAGACACAATCAGATACATAGATGTTGGCCCAAAAAGTTACATAAGCGCTTTCGCGCAAGTTTAGCAAGTTGTATCCGAACAGTCCGCGTGTTCTGAACCGTAAAGTCGACTCGCCAACTCTACAAGTTAGTGTTTCCAAGAACCTTGGTTTTCAAGTTAATTATAACTTGAGAACCTCATACTCTGTCACGGTGCAGTTTGGTGTTTTTCAGCTAATATGATCAGACATAAAGCACTATCAATCATGGGGTGGAGCGGCGCAGTGCAGTGTTCCACTTCAATGCTCCAGCGACACCCTCATTCATCACACTTCGAACGCTCTTAAGTGCTCTAGTGCTCGTACACTTGAGCTCCTTAGCTCAGCTTGATACATAAACAATTCGCACACGGATCTACGTGCTACTATTACTTCACATGGATCCGATTTGTACGCTCACAGGCATAACATCAACACCGAAACCCTGACTTAGATATATTATGTAATCTTCACGTTTCTCGAAGTCATTGATATGCAGGGCGTTTGAACATATTGTAATTCAGATCATAAGATATGGGAGTGCCGCAACAACATGTGGAGTAGTGGGTACTAAAGCACAATACACCACGTTAAATATACAGAATGGTGATGGTAAATAATATAAGGGACTGAAAGACTAAAATACATAATATTTTGGGAGTTTACTAAGGAATTTAGATTATACTAAGTGAAGTAGGCTTTACAAGGGAGAGAGGAGGCGGCCGTTAGCGAGCGTATCGGGTTTAAGCAGACAAGACGCCGCGCGGTCACGACACGACGATGCCGACATAAAAGTTATTGGAGAGGAAACGGCTCGCCGGCCGCGATAGAAACGGCCCCATTCAGCCCTTCACACTTGACTTCGGCTTCAGATCACCAATGCCATTGTGGGCCGCACCGATCTCGGCGTACCGATAGTTTATCCCTGAATAATGAACAGCTGTAGGTACTTCCGCCCGCCCGATCAGTTTGTTTGGGATGCAAAAACCTTTCAGAGATTTTCCGGACGCTAGGGCAGATTTATTTAAAATTGTTACAATACCGACATCCTAAATAAACAGCATTTATTGAAAAGCTCAATACGGCACCGTTGTCGAAGCACGAAACACCGATAATCGCTCGGAATACTCATGCCCGCGTATTTATATGCCCGTTGATGGTGACAATAACTTTAATTCTCGCACCATGAGTAAATGAAAAGCTATTTATGGGGTACAGGAATGGTTATCGTGTGAGCGCGGGATTATTAAAATTAATGGCTTTATTAGAGCGTCGGCGCATCAAAATATGTAAACTACGCCGCACTATCCATATGAATGGGCGTAAGCTGCGGCGAGGAATATGACGGAACCCTCATTCTCTGTCGACAGCGGTCGACGGCGACGAGGGGGTCGTATTAGGGCCTCACATTCAGCCGACCCGGCCCAGATACACGTCTTTATCAAAGCCGTTATTAAACTCCGCAGCTGTAGAATACGAAGGTTGCTGAATTGATTCGACTAAATTACCTTCGGAACACAGCGATGACTAGCTAACCGATCTACCCATCCGTGCCTTACGACACCCAATATCAAGACGAAATTATATAACATTCCCAACAGTTCATATCGTAATTTTAAGCCTGCCTCTATGTGATTAACAACATAACGAAGGTTTTAATATAGGATCCTTTCACGAACCCATATTTGGATGATTGAATACACACCCACTGCGCCCGAAAATGTAATATCTCTCACCTCCAGCTGACTCTTTGAAGTGGCATTCATAAAACTTCAACGCGGAAAGTTCTTCATAATCGGATCATTCAAAATTCAAAGTTATGTGCGCTCTTAAAATTTTATGGGTCTCCACTTGAACTTTATAGTGGATTTGGAAATTGATAATAATTTAAATAAAAGAGGATTATATAAATAAGGTCTGTTGGAGACCAACGGAAGCTAACTTCGTTAAATTGCAATTTGGACTAAGCCGAGTGATCGCCACATAAGCCGACAAACAGAGAGGTCGAGGTTCTGCCGGTGGACTCGAATATAGGCAGCGCCGGATCACCCACTGCCCACAACTGTCTATCTAGTTTCATACGAGTAACTATTTGCAACAAATGGCGTCCGCCAGTGGACCGTGCGACAATGCGCGAGAGCTAACCCCTACCGCGGTAATCTAGCAAGCATTTTGCGACATAAAACGCTCGCTGGCGGAAAACAATATCGCGACGATTAAAAGAATAGTTGATCGCAGAGGTGACACGTAATGGGGAAACGCATTAGGCTCCACGAGCCATGAGGTTCGAAGCGACAGCGCCGCCAGTGAAATAATATGCACTAATGATTGCCGCTCGCGCCTGTAACGACCCTTGACGATTAATGCTAGTTGGGGAGCACTTCACTCAGAGCCACGACAAAAATGGCCCCAGCATTTATTTCCCAGTAATTAACTTGAGTAGGTAAGGTAGTCGACTATCTTTCATGCTTCTGTATAAATATATTTATGAGTAAGTATTTTACTATGTTTTATACCCAAGCACTTTTTAGAATAACAGCTATGAATAGAAATACACGCAGACGAACAGAATGACATGACAAGCCATCGAACCCACAACTAAGGTCAGTACCTACCGACTTCGCTATCGGGTCATATCGAACTATCTATTATTTAAATACCTACAATACCTGACTGCATCGAAATAATTAGAATGATAATCGCGATCCATATTTGCGAACTCTACCCTCATTAACCGCTACGATTATTTGACGTCGACGCTGGAAATTATAGACCACTTAATTTTAAGCAAGCAGCCCGAGGGTAGAAGCAGGCAGGATCATACGGAAAATTATGACGTCATCAAAATGTAATTACACAGGTCTCATACAACAGCTTCTACCACAGGATATTAAGATCTTGATAACTGATTTCAATTATTCTAGAGATGATATCAATTAATCGAGCTAAACATAATAACTTTTCCATACACATGTTATCATTTAATACGATCTGAAAATTCAATCAAAACTGTGTGATTGCATAAAAATATATCAATAATAAAAATTCGTGTGCATTTATTTCATTCGCTATGTTTTGGGTTTACGTACTCGTAATTCTTTCGTTTTCTTTAACTGCTTTAAATCAAGTCGCAAATGATAAAAAGTTCGTAAGTATATAAACTTAGATAGTAAAATTTTATTTTGTTTTTTGCCAAAAATTAAATCTTAAGTATACGAATTAAAAATAATGGATAACTAATTTATTCATTTATCCTTCTCCGAACCGGTAAAATCCTAAAAAAAATACTCAATAAATATATTTAATGAATGTCTTCCATCATCAGCCTTACTAATAAAACATCATAACAATTATAAACAATTTCGATATTTACAAAAAATATTTACACAGGCAATTTTAATTTAAAATATCCACGTTCCAAAAGTTTTATATAACATAATACCTAGTGAAATAATTTTTGTTTGTTATTAATTCTTTTTTTATTTTATTTACCATCACTTATATTCTACAAAATTAATTCTGAGAATAAAATTATGCATTTCAAGGGACCATACGAGCTGATATGGACTAAATTTGACATTTGCAAAGGCCCCAAGCAAGGGGATTGCGGCAAAGTGCATCTTGAAAATACGCAAGATATGGCCGACTTGATCTTTGTCCTAGATTTCCCGAAGGACTGTCCTGTTACCAAGGTAATTTCACTCGAGCAACTGCGACACTAACGAGGTCTTAAGACTCACGATGAATGGCCGAATACCGAAGGAAAATACTTGTCGGTCGCACTTAGACTTCACGTTGAATGCGACGCGACCCGACGCCCCTTTATGAACTAAGGACCTTGTTGGTACTTGGTGCACTCTGTCCTGATATTTCTGAGAATTCTACCTGTTCTGGTTCCTCGTAAAATTTGTAAAAATCTACTTTGCCCACAGCGTAGAGTATTTTATTTTATCGTAGCAACTGCTACGAACTAAAGTTTGTAGTTAACTACCTGCTACGAAAGTATACGAAATAATGAAATATGAAAATAATGATGAATTTATTCTTCAACATAGATTCCATGGAATACTTATGAATGTCATATGCATCTACAAAAAAAATTATAATATACATATAAGTCTTGAGTTATCTAGTTACCTACATACTTATCTACATTTTTTTTATTTACAGGCTAAAGTAATAATAGGAAGTAAACAAACTAATAATTCCACAAAAAAGTTGTGGAATTATTCTCTGGATCACCCTTGTCAACATTTCGTATTAGGCCCTATCCTTATGGAATCCTTCAATTTAACTAACAACTGCAAAGTTAACAAGGTAATAAATTTCAAATTTGTGATATTTAACGTATTAATCTATAGGTAATTCTTGCATTGTGTGGATCCATCAAGTTATCATATAACTTAAGACAAAATGAAGTAATTACTTCATTTTTAAACACTACTGACATGTTTTTTTGTCGGCAGGGGTTTTACAAGGTACATATCAACATGACTGAAAAAGCCTTGAACTTCTTGGGAACCAGCTTCTTTTATGGTTCTTACACTTTTAAAGTGTTTGCCCACAACAGGGCTAATAACTTTTTCTGTGTACACAATAGCGTCGATGTCAATAAAAAAGTTTAAAATATGAACTTTGGTGTGTTTATTTACACCTTAAAAGATAAAGTTTTTATGACGATGTGGCGACTCAGCGAAGCGGGAAAAATAGGAAACTCGATAGAAATATCCCGATTGAAAATCGAACAGTAATTTGTTCGGTGCCCCGGAACGTTGCTTTAGATGCACCTCCCAAATCCCGGCTGAGCTGATGCACTCGCCACATTGGAAAATCCAAACACATTTTAGACCGACATGAAATGTGCTACTATAAATCCAATTATCATCGCACAATATAGCTCATAGGCAAATGTGTTATTTGTTTCAGAACTCGTACATTCCATAAATAACTGTTTATCGCGATCTCCGGGATTATTCCCGAGACGTACCCTCACGTCAGCGAGATAATGACCTTATAATATAGTCGTCGCGTTAGATAGACGCATAATATAACTAATTTCCGTGTCGCGACTAAAACTCGTTATAAATGGTCGGCAGGGAGCGCGCTTGTCACCATTACCGCGAAAAAGGAAAAAGGGATTCACATTAAAACGAGTTGAAAATTTGCGCAGGAAATATATAATCCAACCCGCTTACAAGGCGGTGTGTTGTATGAATTCTTTTATGACATTTGTAATGAACGTCGTTTGGAGTTTTTATTTGGGTCTTCCAAAGGTCAGTTTTCATAATACTACTAGTATTTTGAGTAAAAAATATCAATAAGTTACTAAAGGCTTCATAAAATAATATTCTAACTAATAGAAAACTGTCACTGAGTTCTACGAATTCTACGAATTTCAGTTCAACATTTCCAAAGGTCAGTTTTTATGAGTCTAATACTACTAGCATCTAGTATTTTGAGTAAAAAATATCAATAAGTAACTAAAGGCACAGCCGCGCTCATAAGTAATCTGTGCTAAAGGCTTCATAAAATACTTTTTTGAGTAAGAGATAACTGTCACTGACACCAAAGTTCTACGAATTTCAGTTCAACATTTAAGCTGAGCGTTATTTTTTTTTTTTAATCAAGAGCAAATGTGATTAGTTTTACTTCATACCTATTGAGTTTCCATTCAATATACTTTTGATGACAAACGTTTTATTGGCACTCCATTTTGCTGAACAAAGTCTACTCTGAAATCTTTATTTAATTAGAGATTTATGACTGACTAGAAACTGAAAACAGCTTGAAGTTCTGCCATAATATTGCTATGAAGATATGAGTAAGTATAGCTCGCTCTCGAAATACCAGAAGCTAGATCCCGAGCTTTCCAGCCACAAAGGGTATTTTTAGCAACAAAAGGACGTCTTGTTGGCCAGCGGTTTGACTATTCTCACACGATAACCAACTACAAAAAGGCATTTTGTAACTGCCCAGATCCGCCTGCAGTGAGCGACCACAGAACTTCCAACGAAGTTTCGTTTTTGTCAGAAATGGGCACGAATGCGCTCGGGCACTTTAAAAGCCGAAAGACAGGTTCGACTGCATTTCAGACTGAAAGTGTAGACAGGGAGGTTAAATTTTAACAGAATAATTTGGTCGGGGAGTTAATACATTTTTAATGGGCGGCGATAATGAGGTAGGTACATAAGGGATGTTCGTCTCGGTTGCGGGGATGTGGGGCGGCAAGGGGCGGTGCGGTGTAAATCCGGGCGGTAATGGTGGCACCTGGGCTGGACGCGCGCTAATTTCGCAAAGCACAATATAAATTACCGGGCGCAAACAATGACGCCGCGCCGAAACTCGGCGACGCGTGACGTCACACCGACCTCGCACACCACGCAAATTATATTCACACGGAGTGGACACCACTGTTTATTATCTAGAGCTTTAATGAACCTACATATTTTGAATGGCAGTTAAAGCAGATCTAAGTTAAATGAAGGCAGTTTTTATACCTCCACATAAAGAAACTACGTGAGAGAATATAAATGCACAGCAAATTACAATAGTTTTCTCGAACCCATTAACACTTACCCCATTTATGGTTAAACTCTAGGCGGTAAAAGAATCGTTACCATCTGTCGTCCATTAAATTATTCCAATGGCTGTCTGGGCCAGATCACACGGAGAGGTTCGCCGAGTTTTATAACTTTTGCTACTTTTACCATAATTAAGCACCGGATCCCCCTCTTGGCGATATACGAGTAGACTGTTTTCTCAAAATTTATAGGTGCACTTAACTTCTAACGGCCTCGGCGGCTTAAAGTGCGAAATTCAGCGTCAAAACATGTCAGAAGCCTACCTTTCAACTTTTAAATATTTTTCGACTTACCTAAGCCTCGCCTCTGAGCAAACTCCGTTCTGTCGAGTCAGGCAGTTAATTATTTTCAACAGACAATGAGTTGCTGGAGTCAACTCATTATCTTGAAATGAATCGACAAATTTTTATTCAAACTCCATTCTTAAAACGAATTTCAACGGACACTATAAACAGAGGAATCTAGAGCAATTAACATAAATATTTAGTGGGACTTGTACAGCCACATTGTTTGGATCTTATTCCGTTTGCATTTTGGCAAGACGCCTACAGTCCTTACAAACCGTATTAAACTTCCCCACTCGGCGGTAAGGAACCGCTCCTCATAATGCCCGCTAGAAAACACTAAAAGACGAATACACTGCGGACTAGACGCTTAGAACCGAAGCCAACTGTTATTTCATTCACGTCACCTACAATTTAAAAGTTGAAGCGTGCCAACTCTATAGGTTAGTTCGACTTTATATTATGTAGGGTGCTCGAACGGAATGGCTCTGCATTAAGCGAGTGTGCCTACTTCAGGTCGTAATGGTAACACCATTACACGTTCAGAATAAATCAGCTCGTTTTTTGCGACAGTCGCATTTGCGTTAACGCCTCTACAAATCAAATTGTATATGAAATGATAAAATGAATTTTATTCGGAACCGATTGGACTGAGAGCAGGCTATTTAAATGCGTGACCCGTCATTAGGCGCGTGGCCCGAGTCCCGAATCGCTCTACGCAATCGATGGTCTCGCATAATCGACCTGTTAACGTTTTGCCATTCCACCTTCCTCCAACCCCCGGCGGCCCTACGGCCCACTATTTGCAGTCGTTTATTTTTACGGGAACCCAACTAGTACGGACTCCGGCCACCGTAGCCAAAACCGAGTGACACGACCGCAATACACATTGCAGTTGATATCGCGGGACGGGCGACATGACGCCACAAACGAGTCCCGTCACGGTTGAAAAGTTCAAATTTATTAAACGACTGTTCCTACCGTGTATAACGGCTCGTTACGAGACAAAACCTAGCACTGAACGTTTGTAAGACTTTGGCACGCGCTGTTTCAAACTGGATTTTCTCGTGTCGCGCTGTACATAACAAACAAGATTCTCTGGAGTGTGCACCTGACCTGATGTTCGTGAAGTTCTCAATGGAAATGTCGGAGTGTACAAACGTTTCTCAGTTGGCAGCAGGTTGCGGTGGGATATTGAGATTGGCGTGTCCGGGTGACCTTATCTCGGGCTGCGGCGAGCTGATATAATTATAATCCAGCTTAGCCGACTCAAGGATCTGTTTACTCGAGTGTTAGATCGTGTCTGACAGGTAATACCGGAGATAAACGTTATGTGTGCAACATACGTACCAAGCTTATCTTGATTTAGTGGTATAAACATCTTCGCTGAAATAATAAAACATACTCACGTGCTTGCTACGCAGTGCTGTTGCTTTGTGGACTTACCTGTAAATATCAAAACGTTTGGTTAGTACATAACTCAGTGGATGGATACTAAAATATTTGCTGAAAGTTGAAACTAAAAGCTATATAGGTATTATCGGTTCTTTAGCTTCCATAATACTAGTACAAAAAAATCTGTAAGGCTAGATAGTTAAGTGCTGTGAATTTTGTCCAAAAGATTCTTTAAACGTGTAAAACGTCAGAAACTAAGAGGCTGTAAAATGCAATAAGTACCTATAGAGAATGTGCCTCTACATTGAGAAGGACAGAATGAACAGTCTTGGCAGTTAGAGTAGCCATTAATTAGTAGCACCCTTTGAATGTTTTAAATTGAAAAGAATTCAAAAGAGTGAAACACTGAGCGTCGCTGTCAATGATAAATGGCTCCTAGAGGAGTATTTGACAACAAGACTGTTTTATTAGTCATTTCCTTGAGAAATATTTATTTTAGAGGAAAATAAAATCTGTTTGACTGCAGATGAATTGTAAAGGGTGACTTTTTAATAATGACCAATGCGCAAACTAGGTACGAACTGGTTACGAAAAACACAAGGAAGGAAAAAAAATACAAGCTAAATAGGTAATTATCGATCAGCGATTTATCCTCAGGTCAAATATATTTTCATATCATCATCATCACCACAGTCCACTGCTGTCCATTTTCATATACGAAGTCATATTTCTTGGAGAAGTTGTTTGATTCCTTGTTTTAGTATCGGTCTCTAAGTAAAAAGTAACTAACATCGAAGCAAAGAAAATCAAATTTTTTTTTAAAGCATAATATTTAAATATTGATATCCACTAACCCGAGAGATTGCATATTCGAATTTTCACAATACGCAATATCAGTAGGTGTTATTGCATGTTAAACATGGTAAGCGTCGACATGACAGGCTGTCAATCACATTGTTTATTTTTTTTTATTTGAAAGTTTTGTAATAAATACACGTTTCTGATTCATAATATAAGAAGAATTAATTTGTTATAAAAATTAACAAAAAAGCTTTTCGCGCCTTCTTTAATATCGCAGCCGCGGCGGCTAAATAGGGTTTCCTGTGGAAATTATGTATTTTCCACCCTATAAGTAACCTATGTCGTATTCTACAACCTAGCTATAGTACCTATCCCTTTCATTATAATCCGGACGAGTGGTTTTAGCGTGATTGAGTATCACACGTCTAAACATCCATACTTTCGCATTTATAATATTAATATTAGTGGGATGTGGGTTGGGATAATATCAATAGTACCTATTAATAGTACCACCTACTGAGAAAATATTACAAAGAAAAAAAAAATGCTTTTAGGAATTTACAACGAAATTTAAGTGAAATTTTATTTAAAAGTGGCAACACATTGATATCGCTATGTATTAGTCAGCAGTCTGCTACCTGCAAATAGAAAACGCTCGGACGCGCACTTCGGTCGTCTTGTGCAGTATTGATTCAAGACTTGTGGCTACTACGATACGTACTGCCAATATCTCTAAATACTTGTGTAGTATTATTAACAAGAAATGCTTCTTTTTTAGGGTTTCGTATTGTTTGAATGAATTTAATATCTGAAGGACTGATTTTTAGAATTATTTGAAATGAAATACTTTTTACAGGCTTTTTGAAGGCGACTTTACTGTACTCTGTACTCTCATTTTGGGGCAGTCAAATAAACATTATCAAAAAAACCTGTTCCTTTTCTGTAAACTATTATTCTTCTCACTATCATTACCTCATTGTGTTATTTAAAATTTTCCTGCTCTATACCCTTCCACTGGTTTTTAAATTTGCTACGTGCACCAGATAAAGCTGAAATTGATTATCCACACGGAAATAAACGAAAATAGTATAAAGGATTTTTGTTGAAAGTAATTGCAAAATAAATTAATCAGTGTAGTATGTTCGAAAACACAATACGCAACGAAATACATTTTATTTTTGAATAAATGTATAGATTATCACGCATTACTGAACGCAAATACTAGATACAGATGAGCATGTTTCACGCCATTTCACTAAAAATTGTATGTATACTAACTATAGTATACTATACGATCAATATGTAGATTGTAGGTATAGTACCTATACAGGACAGATTTGTTTATTTGTTAAAAGTTTTGTGCAAAAAATCCTTTGTTGACACTTGTAACAGAATAAACGTTTTATAATACAAAATGAGAAGACACATAAAATACATGACCTCAGATAGTCCCATCCGAGTTTAGCGAAGTAATAAACCGGGTTTATTACACACGCCGGCTTGTGTTAATTCACGTGCCTGACATATCAATGGCGAAGAGTTTCAATACACCAAATGCCTAGTGACGACGGGCGCGGCTGGCGTGACGCAGGTATGGCGTTACGCCAGTATTCTGTAGCAATATCAGCTGATATCAAAGATGGCGGTCACAATAATGGCGGGCGTCCAGCTTGAGCGTTCAACGCTATAGCTGTCAAGATAACATGTCACTGTGATCCGCGCGGATCAAGCTCAGGCATTTTGTGTGACATGTTACAAAAATAGCAGTCATATCACATCATAGTGCAACAAAAGTTGACGTAAGCCTTACGCCAATATATTCTGTTGCAATATCGCCTGGTATCAAAGATTGCGGCCAAATTATTGGCAGGAAAGTCACAATGATAGCAGGCATAACCAGATCAAGCGTTTAACGTCACAACTGTCATGATAACATGTCACATGCCGCGTGGGTCAAAAGCAGGCATTTTTGCGGCGGCGGCGTTGTGTGACATGTTACATAATCATAAGCACAACACCGACTATTTTTTCTTCAGAAATACTACTTCTAAAAATAGATAGTAGAAATTCAAAGTAGGCCTCCCGTAAATGCAGGTTAGTTGTTAAACTCACCATGCTTGGCAGGTGGATTGCCGAGCACTGCAAAAGTTGTGTTTCACAGAGAACATTGCTACTTAGGTATTCCCTGGTTTTCTCCCTTAGACGGCTTTTACGAAACGGACTAATCCTATTCCGACCCGGCATCTCACAGGCTTTAGGATTTCTTGCATAATTTAAAGACAAATTCGAAAATTTTATAAGAGAAATTAATTTGAACAGTTCTGTTTATGAAGCAAGGTTCAAGCATGTTAATCACTTAAATTAGTTGTTTTAAGCATTATTGCTTTCGATTTATTTGAACAGTTCTGTTTATAAAGCAAGTTAAAAGCGTGTTAATCATTTAAATTATTTGTTTCAAGCATTACTGCTCTTGAAAATACTAATTTGTTCGAGTGTCAGCTTATTGATAACGCAATAAATAGAGCCCGACTTGACTTGTAAATTTTCTGAAATTATTCAAAGAGGCTCGGTGCGAACAGAGCCTTTTGGACACCCTTATTTATGAGTCGACTGGAAAATGCCCATTTTAAGTAAGGCTTTAAATACGATAATAATTTTAGAAAGCGTGGGATTTTGCGTTAAATTAACTACGATCCACTGAAATACTAAACTACTTCTACTTGAATAATGTATTTAAATACAATCCAAACTTGTCTAATACGATTTTTATCTTATCGACTTTCCAAAGACTCATAACTACTATTCATTCAGCTAGCTACATTCAATAAAAAAACTATGAATAATTCAATAACAAGAAATTTGAGAACTCTTTCTTACAACTAAAGTAATATCAAAAATAATTAATAAAGAAAATTCTTATAAGAAATTAGATTATTTAAAACTTTTCAAGTCATTTATAAATATTAATTTCATAACATCATTCGCGCCTAAAATATTGATAGACTCAGACTAGTTTCATAATAAATATTTTAGATGGATTTTGAGAAAAAAAAACAATCTTCATTGGTCACTTGTTATTGGCTTTCTGTATTGTAGGTAGGTACTACTTTTAAGATATGAGGTAAGTGACTCTAAATGTATATTACTTAATAACCTAAACTTGAACGATGCCTACTTTAATATTTCTATCAACCAAGACTGCATTTGAATAAATTTTAACAGACGACAGTCCAACTGTTAAAGCTACTATCTACCTATAGAGACATTGAGGAAAGCCGACACCCAATCCCGGATTGGCAAACCGGACCGCCTAATGGCGCTGCAGACAATCTGCATAGTTGAAACCTAAGTACATTGGGCTAGGATTGTAAAAAGTTTCGATCTGGGGACATAAATTCACATTCAGAACGTTCCTATCTACGTTTTCCACATCGTAGCAAAATGCTACGGCGTAGCAGATGCGACTATTTATTAAGTTTATTGCCCATAAAAAGACAATATTTTATTATTAGAAAAAAAATTACACATAGTTTTTTTTTTAGATTTGAAATAAGAAAATAAATAGCGGTGACATTGAGAAACTGAGCACTTTCTTTTCTTGATTACAACAATTAAGTATAAAAGCTGCAATCTAGATAGCGGGAACGCGGGATCTAATCCCCTCTGTAATCCAACTTTGCCTAATTACACTGCAAACAATCTGCATATAACTTATAAGACAACGTCCTGTGATAGTCCAATAAACTCTCTGATGAAAACGTAACATTTACGAGCGCCTTTACGTATTTCTGATACGACGCTGACAAGCTACAAAGAAGTTTATCGTGGATCATTGTGAGATAAATAGAAATAAACGAACTTAGTATCCTTGTCCTTGTATTTGTGCTCTAGATGTTCCACTTCTTTCAAAGGAGGTCAAATTAATTATGAAATACTTAAGATAGTATATTGAGGTCATTTCCTGAAGAACATAATGATAAAGTTCTATCTATACCACAATTAAATTGTGCAGATAGGTAAGTATACAACCAGTTCTCCGGGTACAACAAATATTACACCTAATTTAAAATCGTAGAAAACAACGTAAATACATTTAGAAAGATTTTTTAGAAGAAAGCATTCGATAAAAAGGAAGCCGTAACATATTGTTTACGAAGGAATGTACGTCTGCAGAAGATTGATGTAGGTAAATTACTTATATTCGTATTAAAGTATAATCTAGGTAGGTACATGACGGACGGGTATGCAATCTGAACCTTGGGATTGTGCTTAAAGAAGGTTTATAACTAGCTCTAGCGCCACTTTGTAAAAATAATTTAATCGAGTAACTCGCATAATTTTGAAATAATCGAGTTGCTTTAGCATTACAGTTATTTTTAAAGGCTATTTCGTGCTTTTATCGTTTATCGTCAAAAACAATATAATTACGTGAATTGTTAATTCTTTTGGGTCTAATTAGCCTAACTCTACGTAGAGTTTACAACACCCATATTTGGCTTGTAATTATTTCTTTCACACAGTGGCGCTAGTGTGCGGGATAAACCGTCTTAAGCCCGACCCGTAATTACACTGCAGACAATCTGCATCGGACCGTCCCCGGAGTTACGACTTTACTGAGCAATCGCGGTTCAATCAATCGGAAACATTTTATATGAATTGGTTTAGCTGTGAACAGGTGGGTGAGATAGATAGCTGCCGGTTGTTTTTTTTTCTTTTAGGTGTGCTAAAGGTTTTTTTTACCTTCTTAGAAATTGCTAAGCAGGTATCTACAACGTTCATTAACTCATATATTGTTTAAATGAATGACCTTGTGTCATGAATCAAGATCATGACAAGCAAATTATAATCCTAGAAATATTCTTCTATCTGTGATAAATGTGCTGTCTCAACAAAAAAATATCGCTTACTCATCAAGTCATCACGAAACTTATCAAATCATCTTACTTTTTTGCTGGTTTGGGTGGGATAAAAAATATATAAAATGTACCCGCTGTTTCTCTTCTCAGAAAAAACTACTTACGGCGCAAATATAGTACAAGTTGGGCATTATGCTGACAGCTCATCACCACAGCCATACAGATTTATCATCTGACATGCCCCTGAAAATATGTTGAACAGCTCTGCCTTCCCAAAAAGGCCTACATATCAGAATAAGCATTATAAATAATCCCTTCGAACAAAAGTACATTGAAAAAAGACATCTGCTATATCAATTTAAGAAAGTTTTACAGGTGCCACCGTTCTGGCAATGTCTCCGAGTACCGATAAAAAGCAATATGTGCGCAGTAAAAAGATTTAATGAGACTCGGCTGCCAAATAGGCGCTGAATAGTAATACCCGTTCATGATAACGTGTAATATAAAATTGTGGTCGTGTTTCTCGAGAAAATCCCTCGGTAATAGGCCTCGTCGAGCCACCTGTGCAGACCATATTGTTTACAAACTCTATATATGGCACAGACTGCCTTTTTAGTCTGGTAAAGTCTTCGCCACTCAGTTCGCAAGAAATGAGATCGATTCTCTAAAAGTGAAGTTAGTACAATGCAGGCTGAATCATGCGACAGTCTGTCTGACAACAGTGATTTCTGATCGCAGGCAATAACATTGATCGTAATATTAAGTAACAACGGTACCTAATGATAAAATACATGATTGAAATTTGCATAACATTGAAATATTTTGAACATGAGGTGTTTCTTATTTAATAGATTTTTAAGAAATAATATGAGTAATTTATTATTCTAACCAACTCCGTAATATAAATAAATAAAGTATAGGTAAACAAGCGAACTAATATGACTCAACGCGCGCAATACAGTAGGAACGTTCTCATGCACAAACTTTACTCATATGTACAGTGCACATTAAATAACGAATATGATGGGAATGGACCCAGTTTTCCAAAATTGCTTTCCACTGACTAAATATTAACAGAATATTTTATTTAACTGTTGTTTTTATTTAAATTTAATGGATTGTATTTCTCAAACAAAATCAAGCTCAAAAATGTTCGCAAATTTTTTCAACTTCACAACACGAAAATAATGAATTAACAATATAGAGTCGAAAGATAATCAATGGACTTTAAAAAATAAAAATGAGACGACGGTAACATATTTAAACCCAGTTCATACGTTATCATATATTTATTATTATCACAAGCACGTGCCAAGATTTAGGTATAGGGCCACAAAAAATCACCTTACATAATAACGAAAGTACCCATCTTCAAGTTCAGTCACTACCTTCGTACCGAACTTACTTACCTAAGGAGATATTTACAAACCGAGATGGCAAGAGTTCGGAAACACAAACAAGTCCCGCGGAGATTCCATTCAATTTAGTTATATGAATCTTTCATCTATATTGGTTCAGGAGACGTATGATTTGATACTCAAACATAGTGATGTTTATAGTAATGAAATGCATAAAGGAAGATTACGCTCGGATTGTAAAAGCTTAAACACGATCAAAGTCAGAGACGTGTACTCGCTCGCTCGGCTCATGTGAGATTTAGCAGCGGGTAAATATGCTTATATTTTAATCTAATAAATCTCATGCGTCTAAGTAGCAAATACTGCGAAAATTGGGATATTCGTGTGGTAATAATACACTTACGTTCTCGTTGAGGATAAGTAAGTATACATACGTCGTTACTCGTTACATTTACGTGACACATTTAATCCATTATGAATAGGTACGTAAACATAACTCTACAGTTTTAATATTTCGGTAGCTAAAATACTTGACTAGTTTCTGCCTGCGACGTCGTTTGTCGACACAGGTTTATCTGAGAATAATGGTTGGCTTGAACTTACCATAAGTTCTAAATATATCAAGGTAGCTTAAAGTGGATTCAAGATACGGACCTCTCAGAGCCCTCTTTACTATGTGGTATTAAAATAATTTATGTAGAATTCTAGATTTCTGGAACATTGTAATTTGACGAATGTAATACCTCACACTTAAAGCATTAAGAGAAAAATATTTTCTTACTTTTTAACAAAATATATTCACTATCCAGTAACGCATGTACGTGCGCATGTAGAAAAATTTATTGGTAACCGAGTATATTTTTTTTTTACATAAATACCGTAAATCTAACGTAAAAGTTCCACTTTAACTAAAGCGTGTTTTTCGCTAAAACGTAAATACAGAGTGTTTTCTAAATCCTGCCTACGGCGGTGTTGATTTTTTACGTCCCAAATGGTCACAAATACTCGCGCAAGGCAGCAATAAAATGCCTGTAACATTCGCAATAAAACCCAGTACGACAGCATGGAGGAAAAAATCAATACGCTATGATAAATACGCGAATTCACTGTAACTAGGTAAAGGTAATAAATATAAAAATAACGTTTGATCAAATAATTGAAAATTTCAAGTATTTTTCAATCATATCTGTTGTAAGGCAGGTACTAAACAAGAATAATAAACATAAGTAGGTATTTAGCAAAGCTTTTCATGTAAATACTTCTTATATTGTTTCAAATGTGCTTAGACCAGAGCCGCAGCAACGGATTGATTCGTAGTATCGTACAGGTCATGCGGAATGTATTTTACAACAGTGACTGACTGCAGAAACACAAAAACAACAGCAGATTAAGTTTGTTGTTATGTCAATTCCCACATAATATAAAAAGGGGTGAATCCGCGCGGCGTAGCCAGTTTCACATAAGAGCACGGCTCTGCGGGTGGGAGACGTGAGCAGAAAGATTTTCCCACAGCTTTTGTTTGCCAACCACTACTGACTGCAGTTGAAAATATTCCAAGATACCATTTTAGATCGCCAGTCACATGTAAATCGACGTTGCATGACTTGAATGAATCACGGGCTGTCAGTGTGCTAGTGATTTTATACCTGGTATTCCGAAAGTTGAATAATCCGGAGGCCAAGACACACTTTGCTTTGGTATTATTATAGGTATTATTTGTAGGTATACTTTTCAGTATCTCGGGTCTACTGGGACCCGGTCCTTTGAAGCATACGTGGAGCCGAAGCTAACAGTGCAGAAGCCATTCAATGACAAATAAGTATTTAATGTATTGTGATGTTTACATCACGCGGATACTCGCTCTGCCTGCACAATAAAGATACAACCAGACAGAGCCAGCACCCGCCTGATGCAAGGACTATTGTACTAGATAATGGTAGGGTAACTAGGTCTATGGAGAGGGATTTTTTTATTGGAGGAACCAGAAAGTTTAGCTGTTATGCAATTTAGACGATGGGTTGATAAAAGTGTCACTACCAGAAATGCACTTTTCTTTCTGAGCTCTATCTATATTTGCTACACGATCTGCGTAAGAAATAAAAAATATTATTTTATAACTATGTCGAGGTATCGCAAAAACAATAGCACTCAAAAGTCAGCAATGTGATTATTAACTTAATTCATTAAACCCTTATAGGCTGTGGCAACGATGTAACCACGGAAAATTAATCTTTAGATATCCCCATTTGGGTTAAAATCAATTAATACATTCGATACGCTCAAATCCCATTTAAAGGTAAATGGGATCAGAGCTATTTGATTGTTCCATTGTTCCATAATATGTCACAATAGTAATATTAACATTAGCAGGAAGGATCTATTCTCGTAGTTTATAGTCCTTGTCCCACATTGGCACTACTTGTTCGACAAGTAGCAGTAACTCAGGTGGCGTAATAAAATTGTTCCGTCCCAATTCAACTAGTACTCCATTTACGCCATTGTTCATGTAGGATAATCAAAATACTATATATTATTATGATTTATACTTATGTGCCGTCTAGAATTATATTTTCTCCACTTGTCCAGGACAAATCACACTACTATTAAAAACGCAAAGTTAAGGTATGTGTATGCGCGGAAAGTGTCGTGCGTATTCTAATCCTTTACAGATTTAGTTTCATTTGGACACAGTTTCAATAGGACACATTCCCAACGGGACACAGTAAATGCGAACGGCCAGTAATGTTTTGTAAGAGCTAGTCAACATTCGCTTTGAAAATTGGAGCCCTTTTTGTTTAAAATATTTACATGTTTCATATATAATTATGTTAGTAATTAAGTAGGTAATATGTGTTTGACTCCAATATATTAAAAATCAAAAACCAATTCATCAAAACCAAAACCCGTACTTTGACAAAAATCCTAGTATTTCGATCAAAAAATATTATTTTTAATGTAATTTTTTCTATATTTTTTTATTTCCTTGTACTTTTTTCCTTTGGAAACCATTTGATTCTTAGATTACAAATCGTGATTGCTTATTTTTTGCCATTCACGTGTAAGTGTAATCCAGTAATAATCCAATAATAATAAGTAATTCCAAGAGAAATCTTCTGCTGTGTATTCCAATAATATAAATAATTATCAGTAATATTGATACTTTTTTTTGTGAAATACGTGTACATAAACAAACAATTATTGTCTTTAAAAATAAACGGAAAAAGCGCAGTAAGAGATATGCTACGATGATCTGAATATAAAAAATTTCGTCAATGGAAATTATTTAAAAATGATAAAATAAATGCTGGGTACTATTTATTTGATGCAATGATTACGCTATAAGTACTGACCTACTGACTCACACATACAAAGATGTTTACCAAAACGTCTACTAAAATATTCATTAAAATTAAGGCCTGGCATAATGAAAAAGCTCAACCTCGAAAAGCAGGCTAAATATAGCCCCAACCAAACAGAAATTCTAATTATTCTTATGTTAATTATACTTCTAGGTTGATGGGTGACTAGACTACGTCAAAACAGAAAATGCTTGCATAAAGGTATTTTTAGATAGGTACTAAGGTACCTACATAAAATCACACCTATATTGCTTACGGGGGACTTATTGTAACACCTTTGTTTTGATATAAAGGGTTGTCAGCCCATTCCATTACATAATTAATATCCTCGGATCCTCAACATTAGGAACAATTGGCACATACTAGGTAGGTACTAATTTTTATTACTGTCATTCTGTCAGAGTTAAAGTAACGTGTTTTTGCTGTTAGGGACTGAACTACGAGTAATTTAGCCATTAATAAATGTATATGTTTAACAGCTGACATTTTCAATTGAACTAAAGAGAACAGGTTTAATCCATTACGGTATGCAGCCCAACAACGTTTTAGCAAGTTTTATTTCTTGGCAGAGCGAAACCGTATCGCTGCCGTCGAACAAGGAAATAGCAGAAAACCTCTTGAATCGACGGTATATCAGTTCCGAACTCCACAATTGCACGTGAGTTGAAAGCGGCTACGGAAAAGTGAGCAAATTGTAGACACTCGAATTGTGTCGTATATTTTAACACCTGCTACGACGGCGAAATGGCGAGTTCCAACAGAATTAACTGCACAATCTTCGAGAGATAGCGCGAGAGGTGCAATTTTACGACCGGACCAAATTAATGAACAATTTCAACGCGCAAACAATATCTCCAATCTTTAAATCCATTGAGCTGCTCCAAATTGCAGGCCGCCGTGCTCATCGAACAATGGCTTTCCGAAAACGATATGAAATGGGTGGAACACGTCTACTCATTGTTCGCTGAGACTTATTCACGGTTCGCAGGTAAAAGAGTCCACACTATCTCATACATCTAAGATGGCACATTTAAAAATCAAGAGAGATGAACAAGTCTGAAATAGCGGGGCGTCGGAACAGCCCAAGTAATTAGTATTCCAGCACCGTCGGCAGGATGCGACTTCATTAATTAGCGAAACTTCACCCAGTTCTTAGTACTTTTACGTCCAACAATTCAAACAATCCCCTTATTTGCATTCGGAAACCCCATTCAAATATCATAGGTACGACAATCACGAACACAATTAAGCTTGAGGAAGAAGGAATGGAAACATAACACAGTCGAGAACAATTACTTTCACATATCAAAAGATATCTTCAAATTAAGGGCGAACGTTTCGTCGAGTTTTCTCTTTATAACATTTTATCTATTTGTGTGAGTTTTTAATCTTTCGCGAACAATTTATTACATCTCCGGCCTTCACAAAAGGCCAACAATATTATTTCTTCATTCTTTTATTCAGGCTTACGTACGAGTAGTACCTACCTATTCGATGATAATATTTTTAATATTTCAGTAGATTTGATAGATGGGTTTTATTTTACATGAGGTACGAGTATCATGACCGCAAAAATCATGACAGAAAAAAGCTCTTTAAACATACCCGCGTCAAAGAAAATATACCTTATATTAGCTAACGCTACGCGTAGCCAATGCGTTGCTAATAGTAATTAACAAACAGAAAATGCAGTCAGCTAGTAAGCAGGCTCTACCCTTATGGTATTCAGCCGTGATAAGGCCGCAAAAGCAAGACTCATATCTGTCAAAATTTCATACAATTTGACAGATATAAGAATATATAAATGGATATCGTGGCAACATGCTACAGGGACTGGTATTTTAATACCCGAGAAGCATGTAAATAGAAGCTTTATTACATAATTTAATGGCGGAGTAGTAAGTAATATTATAAGAACGCTCATAAAACTACGTAATTAATGTAAAGCACCGACCAATTTAGAGTATGAACGAAGAAGAAGAGGAGAGAAAGGAAGTACCTCAGAGATTTATAAATATTTGTTTATTTTAGTCCCAAAGTTAATTGTTTGAGACGAAATTTTGGAATGGAGAGAGGAATCAAGCTAATGAGGTAGAACTTCCCAGACGGTCGGGAAATGACCGGTAACCTATAACGCTTAGCTCACAAAGCTGAATGAGCTGCTCCTAAATTTCATTTATTGGACTGAGATTAAAAATAAGCATGGACTATATTCGTTTAGAAGGTAGTCTGGTTTAGCAGGTATATTACTCGAATTAGCGAGGAGACAAAAATCTAAGTGTATACAATACCTACAATCCATAATAATTCAATCGAGTACAAAATTATGGTCCATTATCAGAAATATGGAAAGAAATGCACATTCAACCCAATTATTGAAATTCTCAAAACTTAATTAGTTTTATAAGATGTGTAAAATAATTATTGTCTTCTTGCGAACCTTCACATCAAAATAGACATTGTAAGATTTTTCTAATTTATAATATAGCTATTTTCAAGCAAGTAGGAAAAAAGTAACAAAGAATAAAGTACCCAGTTTTCCCGTATACATAACAACGAAAAGTTGCTTCTAATGGTACAACAATAACTCGAGCGGTGAAAAGTAGGTGCATTACAGTTTTACAAGTCGTATTTGCTGCTCGCAACTTGTTCCCGGCAGTCGGCACCCTTCTTCACAAGCCATTACCTACCTATACTCACTCATCGCCAACTCCCATCTACAGCCTCAATAATTAACTGAACCTTGAAAACTTTAAACATTAGCTAATTCACCCCGCGGGAGCGTGGTCGTGCTTCGTTTACATAGTTTCACCAGAGACATGTACAGTCACGCGCGTGCCGAAATACTGCCTCTAATAGCGCGTGTTTAGCTACTGTTGTATATGACCGTTCTGGGTATTTCAAAATTACATGCCTGAACGAAAGTTCCAAGAATGTTTGATGAACACGATACTAGCTACGCGAAATTCTACCACAATTTCGGAATCGTAGCATAAAGAAAGCAATATTAATGATATAGGTTTATATAGGCCATTTGTCGTATATGATATATCCTAACGACTAAGGAGTAACCTTTCCTATTGTGTTACATAGTAGAAGCTATAGTGTATCGTCTATAAAGGGGTCAGTGTTTTTACTTCGGAAGCGTTATCAATCATACCATTTGGGTGACATAAGTGGACCCTCCTCATGCGAGCTCTAAGTTCCATTACTCACCAGTCTCCGCCCAATACTGATACCCGCCAGTATCTACCTACCTACTGCTACGTAATACGAACAAAGAGAGGAAAGTCTCAAGACAATAGATAAACACATCGATGCTATCTATGTAAATAGAATATGGCACATGAAATCCGATGACATCGCCGATGTGATAGGAAAATATTTCTGTAGAAAATGAACACTAGCAACGTCTCAGAAAAACATCATGAATAAAGTAATAAACCACTTTATAAAACAAGCAAATGCATAGAGAAATGAGCGCACTCTTCAGATCTCTTATAGTTCTTATACGTTCGCAGACACGATACACAAAGTTTTTTTTTTTTGTTAAATAGAAAATAAATAAATTTTTCAAGATCCTTTTATGTAAGTAGAATAGGTAACCTTAAATGAAAGATATAATATAGCTATCCTCGGCTTGTAATCCAATCTAGGTCTATGCAAACTTTCAAATACTAGGTCAAATCAAGTAGAACGTCTTACCCAGCCAACAATTACTGGGATTTCTATCCTAGTTATTTACATTACATTAGCCAAAATCAAAGGGATGTCATCCTTTGACATGGCTTAACAGAGCTACCGTTTATCAAGATATAATGCTAACTTAAACATTCAGAGTTACGAAAGCAAAAACAAAAGTTGTTGCCGTAGCACTATACAGAGCAATTTCGACGATAACAGTGATGTTCAAATTAATTATTAGTGCTTTTAATTAGCCGCTTATTGGAGCGGGTCGGGCGAGAAACGCGCGGGAGCCGAGCGGCGGCTAGGCGGACCCGGCCGACGATCATGTTTTAATTAAACTCGCCTACAATTCACTAACGGCGACGATTTCCTCAAAATTCTTTCGCGACCCACCCAAACACGGTACAAATACAATAAAAGATATTACCGCATTTAAATTCAAGCGCTAAAGTAATTCGTATACGTTTTACGAGTAGGTTACCGAGTTTAAGCGCGAACGGGTATCGCTTGAAGGAGGTTAGGTGATTTTTATGACGGCTAAGGCGCGGTCCCTGGAACTTATGGCGTCTATAAACGTAGCTCCTGTTGAGTTGACGATTTAGGAAAATTTGCTCCCATCCCACCCCGCGACGACGCGGAAAGCTTTCAAATTACCGGGATTCGTCCCGTGAATAGCCGTCGTAATGACGGGGAAAATTTTGTTACAACCGATGTAATATTATAAATAAAATGATTTAACGATGCTGCAATAAATTCAGACCCTCGCGAAGCGTAATTGCTTAATTTAATATTGATCGTCAAAAGGACACTGACGCGCAAAAAACAGGGATATAGATTTAAAACGATTCCCAGTAGAATATAAAGCGATAATTATGAAGGCTGCTAGAGTGACGACAACAATTTCTGATAATGAAACAACAACACTGTTTCAAAGATCTCAAAGTTGAGATGTAGCGAAATAGGCGGCGCAGTCGTAATAATTTATTAACAGGAAACACAAATGGCGCAAAGTTTTACCGCTCCTTCCCATCTACCGACAATACAACATTTTACTGATCCTTATCTCGTTGTGATTTGTTGATACTTCACGGCTGTTAAAGTGCGATCAACAAGTGAGAAAGATCTTACAAATTGTGAGAATGTTGCATAGAGCAGAGCAATATTTAGTAGGTGGGGACAGTAATCCTCGGGGCAAGCGGTGGAAACTGTGCACTCGACGCTCATCACGGATGCTGGAGGACGCCACGCTAAATGTAGGCCACAAGTTCTCGGCCCGGAGGAATATTGCTTTGTCACACTGTGACATCGCACGGCGCCCTAAGTCCCTAAGTCCAAGTAATTGGAAATTGTTGAAACGGACTGCAACAATATCTTTTTCAATCGCGCCCATTCTTTCTATCGAATTTTCAGTGTTTATCTTTTCTATAGATGTAATCATAAAAATATTATATGCTCTTCTGATTTTCAAATGTATTCACAACATTCAGAACTACGATAAGTTTATTTTACTTGGTAGGAAGTTTAAACTTACATAAGACGTCATAAGCTCTCAGGC
>JARACY010004732.1:0-25336 GCA_029255725.1 Scrobipalpa atriplicella | reverse complement strand
CTGATGCATTTTGTATGGAAGGTCAATTTTTTTTTTCGTTTTTCGACCTATGTTCCTTAGGGAAAGTTGTTCAGTTTCATTGGTAGATTCACACATTTCACGATGCATATACCCTTTCTGTTACACGTTGTATAAGATATACGAAAATAAAAATAAAATAAGACCAATTACATGAATACCTTGCGCATTTTTTAATATACTATAAATAACAATACATATATATACGAAAATTTTTGATGACAGATTATAAGACGCATATAAAATATATCCTACTCACACACAAACATACTGTCAAACGTACAAATTAAATATGTACAATTCTATTTAGGTCCTAAATGATTACACCTACACATATTGAGTAGTATGAAAATATGGAAAAAATCTTATTCCGTAGAAATATAATATTATCTTCAATATAATCTATGTTAACATTGATATTTTAAAACATTCATTACCAAAGATGAAATATTTAAATATCTTTTTTGAAAATGTCTAGTTTTTTATGATGATAATAGTAAAAGTAACCAAAGTCATAATGTAACACTTAATTGGCTTTCAACATCTTTACAAATTAGGGCTGGATAAACCGGTTCTTTGTAAACCGGTATTTGAATACCGGTATTTGAATGCAAACTGTCTCATAATATTTTGTCATCAGGCATAATAGGTACAGTAGCATTCAGGCCTCAAAAAAGACAGGTGATCATTTGATCAGAATAATAACCGGTTATGTCAAGGTACAGTCAGCAAGAAATGTTACAGACACTATTTTTGGCCCTTAAACGTTAATTTGTTTTAGTGTAACGTAAATAAAGCTGCCTAAACGCGTTGTATTTGGTAACGTCTACTGAGTATTTGTACCAAAGCTATAGGATGGGCTGTACCTTAATTGCTACATAATAATAATTATAAATACTTCACGTGAAACAAACGACTCAATATCCATACAGTAAGGCGATGTCATAGAAAACTCGTAAAAATGTATCTAAATGAACTTTTTCATAGGTATAATACTATAAAGTCGTCGTTTGTTTAACGTAAAAATACTATACACTGATAATATCTCACTCACCTTACAAATTACTTTAAAACTGCATCTTAACTGTGGACCAAAACTGAACTACTATTTTCCTAAATGTTGGCTAGTATTATAATAATATTTAGCTATGGTAATACATAATGCCCTCGATTCTGGCCGCCTCATTTTATACAACGTGTAACAGAAAGGGTATATGCATCGAGAAATGTGTGAATCTACCCATGAAACTGAACAACTTTCCTTAAGGAACATAGGTCAGAATCGAGGGCATTATACAATAATCTTGAAAGGTCCACAAAAAGTCTAACTACAAGATTTGCCAAAACATTAAGCATAAGATAGGTATATTATAACAATAGAAATATACAAAATATTTTTCAGTCGTTAAAATTTTTAACAATTTAGGCAGAGTCCGAAACGTTGTTGTTTTTAGTTTGTGCTTTTCATAAACTTAAAAAGAGTTTTATATTATACGGAACCCTGGAATGTCGACAATTCGTTCATTATAGAACTCGATATTCTTAAAAACTACAATGAAATGCAAAATGCGACGGGACTAGATTTCCACTACATGTTACTCTTAGAAAATAATCTTTATTTTTATTATGTGGATTATGTGGAGAGAACCTTAATTCTTAATTTAGAAGTGAAACATGGCATAAATGATATTCAAAATACCTAAAAAAGAATATATCACCCAATAAAATAGCTATTTAAAAAAATCATAGGCAAAATAGTGAATATTTTCTCTAAAATAACATGTAGTCAGAAATGTCGTCGCGAAAATAAGAAATGTTTACAATAATGAATTCCAAACTCCGATTGGACGTAACTAATGGACCATTTACATAAACATGTTTTAAACACTTATAAACAACATTTAAAATCAGGCCAGTGTGAATATGGATAAGTTATCATATGACTATTATTACGAAAATTTAATTTATCATATCACTATAAAGACTAAGTATAGAAATAATAAATTCTTAAGTATAAAAAGGTAGAGCAAATCAAATCGTTGAATAGACATGATTGTGAGCTGAAAATTGTTAAAGCGTCTTCGAAATTTCAAGTATTTTAAGTGACATCCATAAACCAGTAAAAAATCGTCAACGTTAATACTACTTTCCTTTCAAAAGTTGAAAAGACTTATTAACGCGATTCCGCAGATAGTAAAAAGACCACATATAAATCATATCCATATTCACACTCACCTGAAAAAGCCCCTGTCTTCGCATACTTTGAGTACACAACCGGGAATTTTCTAATTAGCTACAGGTTATAAAATAGTTCTTCTGTCGTCGGCGCTGCGGCTTCACGGGTTCTGATTCAACCTGCGTCAAACGGAAGGGGGTGAGCGATCGACCAATCACAGGTAGAATCGCCCCCCTCTTCTCTCCGGCTCTTATTTTTTTCACAATTTTTTTTCACTATTCAGGGCTGTCAGTTGGATTTTGCGATTCGAATTCAATTGAATTATACTAATTTTAATTTTGTTGGAAATCAGGTAGATCAAAGATGAACCTCGTGGTCAGAATTTATATACTACGACCACTATCAAGGGCAGTGACCAGGATTTTAATTATGAACTAATTGAATGTATCATGTTACTTGTAAGACAATCAGATAGTTCAGCATTATAACTGGGATGGGAACAAAACATGAAGTGATAATATCTACATCATGTTTCCCCTGTGGAAAACGATGACTACGACGGAGGCAGTTATTCGGAAAACTAGTTTTTTTTTTTATATAGTGTCGATACACCGATGCAAACTGTATGACACATTCCAATTAGAATCGAATCGACAAAATTCCAACAATTCAAAGACAAAACCAATCGCGTTCTCGCGTCGTTTCAAAGATGCACAATACTATACACTAGCTCCCTCCGTTAAGATAATTTTCAGAAAATAATAAATACATCCGTCATGTTGTAACACGTCAAAAGGGTTGTGGATTGACTATAAGCAAAAAAAAAAACCGGTAACGACCGTCGGCGTTAGTAGAAGCGTACGGTTAGAAAAAAATAAATCATAGAACACGGGGGATGCACGAGAGGTATCTTTTACCGTACACCTCTCAATAAAAAACCGGTATTAATAAAAACCAGTATTACTAAACCCGGTATTCATAAAAACCTGTACTCACTTAGCATCACTATTAAGCACTACGGACAACACTCAAAGCATGGAGGCGTTGTGTATCATTGCCTTAGCTCAAACACTTTCAAAATTGAAATATTAGGGGAATACATCATGCTTTATGCTAGACTAAAGACGGTCGGAACGGTATATTTAAAAAAAACAACTTGGCGGTACACATTCGGGTTGGCTTATTGGCTAACGCGACAAAATTCGAAGACAAAAAGGTGCGTTTTCAATTACTACGAAAAGGGAGATAGGAGGTTTTAGCATCGTGCATCCCCTGCGTTGACGCGAGACGTAAACAAAATAAAATAAAAATCGGAGCTCGGAACTTTCGAGGGAGACAATTTTGGCGTCAATTATAAAAATAAACACACAATTGGATGGCATAGCGACAGAACGAATGGGTTATTCCAGTGAGAAGTTAAAGACAGTGTTACTATGGTAGAATAATTATTTACAAAAAAGAAGAATAATTTTATGAGCCCTTTTGATATTGATTTTTATTTGTCCCGAAAATTAAACAAGATCGAGAATTACAACAATTTGATAGTTTAAATATTAAACGTTTGGAATAAAGCAGCAAAAAGTCAAATTTTGCTAATTATTTTGCTGTAATTTTCGAAGGCATTATAAAAAGCAATTTAACATTAATTCAACACACTGGGTGATCAAGTTAATGAAAATATCCCACACTTTATTTAATAGGTTTACAATTTACATAAAAGTTAAATACGACATAAATATTATTTTATATTCGAAACGCCTTGGGTTAAAAAGTACAACATTAATAGGAAAACCTATTTTTCCAAATATTTATTTTTACTAAAAAATCACCCAGCAAGTAATAAAAGAAAGTTATCATGCAGACAGAGATAGACACAACAGTATCAAACAGAGCTCAAACTTTTAATTTCTTCAAGAAAAATAATATTAAAAAATAACTTCACGAGTCTTTCCACAACCCTTTTAAAAATACTTTTTCACAGCCCTATCTCAGGACTACTTATAAACACTATCATTATAAATGTGTAATAAGTATATTATATAAGTAGGGAATGAGACATGTAATGTGCAAAAGCGGTGCTCGCTATAACGATGCGTTGCGATGGTATGATTTCTAAGCTGTGTTTTTGCTCTTACTTGTTTTAAGGCACTTTGTGTTTTTTTACTTTGTATTTAAAAGTAACCAGTCATATCATGTTATACAGGGTATAAAAAAAAGTACTGCGTTCCTGTAAACCACATGTTCTACTAATGATACCAAACAACTTTCCTTAAGAACTAAAAATTGGGCTAAAAAAAATGCCTTACAAAATACCAGCCTAATCCAAAATATTGTACGAAAATCACAATCCCTTTATTCAAAATAAAAATTTTGTGCTTTGGAAAAATTATTTGGTATAATATCATTAGTAGAACATGTGGTTTATAGGAATGAAGTCCTTTTTTTACACCCTGTTTAAATATAAAACATGAATGCATGGAATAATAAAGTAAGAAAAAATACTTTATTTTACAGGGCTAAATGTAAGTTCGTAAAATAACACAGAAAAGCCTTCGTTATGATATCTTGAAATGACCATGTACATCTACAGTACTAAGCCAAAGCGTATCTTATGAGATAATAACATAATACAGAAACAACACCGAAGAGAGAAACCTAGCACCGTATAGTATTAGTCACAATGATATTTTGTGTAAGATATATTTTGTTAGTATTCCTATTTACATGTTTGTAAATTCTAGTTAGAATTGTGCGTGATTAATTTTGTAATCTAGGGAAGGGAGTTATGGCAAGATAATCTGATTTATATTTCACCGGCATCAAAATTGGCGGTATTGATAAATACCGGTACCGCAATATTGGCGATTTTTAACCGGTATCGAAAATCGCGGTATTTATAAATAACCGGTATCGCAATGGGCGAGTTTATAACCGGTTCTGCAATAGGTTATTTAATAACCGGTACCGAAATTTACGGCACCTATAAATAACCGGTAGCACATTTTGCGATTTTATTACGGGTACCAAAATTAATTACGATTACGGATTGTATTACCGTTGCCAAAATTACCGTAAATTAAATATAAAAATCAATAGAAAACAGATATACACAATCGCAATTCTCAGTTCTGCCACAAAATTTAATTAATATTTACATATTAAAAAACAGTTATTTCTTATTGATATTGTAATCACAGGAATTTTATAGACTTTTGAAGTTTTTCAAAAAACCTGCTTGGTACGCGAAAGAATATTCCATTGCCATACCCCCTCCCCTTCACCCCACACCCGATGTCTGCTATCAATCACTTACCGTTTGGAGAACCGCGACGAGAGCTTGGAGAAGAAGGAGGGGCGCGCCTGGTGCGGGGAGCCGCCGTCGCCGTACGCGCCGCCAGCGCTCGCGCCGCGCGACCGCGTCTGCCCTGGAAACGTGGGAGATGGGGGTTAGGCTAGGCCTGATGACGTGAGTTTTGACGCAGTAGGGAAAAGGTCTATTCTATACCCTGTGATGGGTGGATGTGGGCTGAAGATGATGATGAAAGCAAGATTTCCAAAGTCAAAGATTAATATCAAAGTAATCTTACTTTCATCATCGTCATCTTCAGCCCACATCCACCCATTGCAAGGCATAGGCCTCTTTTCTATTATAACAATCCTCAAATTCCTGTGCTAATCGCATCCAACCTTTTTACTTCTTTTTCTTACAGAGTGGGTTTTCGAGTCGAAATACGACCTGATGAAACTTAGTGTCAAGCTTTTAAACAGTCTCATAGCACAGTTAAAGGACTCTGACATAGTTTATGTACCGACCACTATCAAAAACCGAGAACAACGGCTTACGGCCCTTCTTAACTTGAACTCCTTTTTCTTGACAAACAACAAGATCAACCTCCATTTAACCTCCTAACCAGAACCGGGGAAAATACCACAGGCGATAAATTAACAAATCTAATATCAACTTCCCTCCCTCTACCCCTCCGTGGAAATCGATCCCACAGCCTCTGGATCTGGAGCCCAAGCTGCTTCCACGAGCTGGTAACATGACCATGAGCATTCATTTGCATGACCAACCTGAGTGGAAGGTGGAGCGCGAGGGCACGTTCCGGGGAAACACGAGGGGGTTGGAGAACTCCCTCCGCGCGCCCCCCGCGCCCGCCGCCGCGCCCGCGCCGCCGCTGCCCACCGTCGATAGCGTCGAGTTCAGGCTGGAAAGATTACGAATGATAGGTTAGTTTTTTAAAGAAACGGATGTAAATTCACTGCAATCAGACTGCCAAATTGCAGTAGTCGGATGGCAGTTGAATTGGAAATAAGTACCTATACGGTTTTCCAATAAGGACAAAGATTAACAGAGCTTGTTGTATTGTTATTTCAATATTTAAACATCTACCTCTTCTGAAAAACCACTCATAATTATTATTTTTGTACATTATCCTCGTGTCGTAAATAAGCAAATACAAATTGGCAAACCAAAAGCCTAGTACGTTGCGAAACATTAATAAAATCAAACAGAAACCTTCAATAAATTACTTAAAAATTTAATTTTTTAACAAAGTTTATCATCTAGACCAAAAATTACCGTTATCAAGTAAAAAAAGGCTACAGAATAAAACAAATAAGAAAGGTAACGCTAAGCTGAAGCGTGAATTGCAATTTTCACTCAGTAAAATACCTACCGCGACATAAAAACACCAGTGAAGAAACCTGTTACTAAAGGCGCAAAAACAAAAACAACTACTCAATGTGCTTCTGCAGAGTAAGAAAACCAAAGCGTGCCGAAATCCTTATTCCTTTAGTACCTCGGGCGTGGTTGCGCGAGGTCCCTTGCGGAGGCGTTGTGCGGCTGGGCCTCTGCCCCCAGACCAGGCGGAGCGCCACTCGCAGATGAAATCGACGCGCTTTTCACATGCGTCTTGCTGTTCCCGGCGTTCCCGCCACCGTTAGTCGAGTTACCGGTACCGGTCGTTGACCCCGTCCCGTTTTTACCGGTACCGTCCGTCTTCTCGCTGCTATCCGGCCGCGTGTAATCATTGCATGCGGTTAGTTTGTGGTATTTCGTTAACGGTTATAATCCGGACATGCTGTGTAAAGATTTATATAATACAGTTGTCCCAGGTTCAATGTCAAAGATATAAAATAAATAAGTATAATAATATGTTTTCAAAAAAACACACAATTTATAAATAAGTAAATAAATTATAATAAAATATTTTATACCAATTTTACCTCCTGAAATATCATGTTGATTCTATCAAATTTCACCTATATTAAATTTGCCTCATGCTCAAGTGTAGTCTAATAGATATTAGACATGCATATTTTCAAATTTATTCAATTTATCCTTTAACCATCTTCTAAATCAAAATACATAGGTACATATTATAATATTATATGAGATAAAATACATACATACAAATATTATTTGAGTCCATGCTTAAATACGAAGAAATAATGATCACCACGTTCAAACACAGTGACGCGTAAGCCTCTTTCATTTCCTGCTACTCCGACAGTCGCTGGAGTCCACAGAAAATCTGCTCCATTTTCCTGAAACTATTTGACCCTCCCAGTTTTCATTTTTTTATCTTACCTGGGCGTATCATGTGGTGGCGACATCTTGGGCGGCTGCGATGGCGGCGTGTCATACTGCTGTGTAGCCCGCCGCGTGCCCCCCACCGCGAACGTCCGCGATCGGGGTTCTAGTTTTGGCTGGGCACTGCTGGGCCGCGTTGTGTTTTGCACCTGGTGCGTTAAAATAATATAAGAAAATACATTAAAAAAGGATGCTATGAAGATGAGCAATACTCAATGAATTGTTACAGCGATGGGATTCGCTTACCAGGTGAATAAAAGTATATAGGCCAAATAAAATAGATTAAAATTACGCTACAATACAATCATCAATACCTAGTTTTATAAGCTCACTAATAATGGCTCAGAGTGGCCCTCGATGGGGACGTATATAGGCTGTAAAACATACTGATGATGACTAAATTATGATCGTAATTTAATATGTAAAAATTTTATTAGTATTACATTAGTAGTTCTCATAGTATTTGTCCAGAAATATCTTTAAAGGCAAAAATGTTATCCTATTTCTTTATTACAATCTTACCTGCATTTGGGCGATCCGCGCCGTGTTCTCTTTGATGGACGCTGAGTCAATTGTGTTCTGAAATTTTATGAAGACACATACTTGAATGATTCAAACTAATAAAAGAATGCAGTGCAACGTCAAAACAACTTTTCCATTGCATGTCTTTTTCCTGCGAAATCTGTAAATGTTAATGCTCTCGTCAATCAACCTGCCAAGGGAAGTAAGCTTACTAGCTTACTAGCTTACTAGTGAGGTCAGTACAAAAGTATTATATTCAAATCAATTCAATTTATTTATTCAATTTATGAAGGAAGCTCTGTTTACTAGGGGACTTCTACAGGATGTAAACCTATAATATTTCCAACTCGGTGCTAGAAAAAACTACGTCAAAGTTTAAGGTATTTTAATCGAAAATCATGTTTCTAAAATAAGTTTTAGCTATTAGATTTTAACAACATGTTAAGAGTAACTAACCTGTCTTTTAAAATTGGAAGTAGTAGTGGTGGCAGTAGGTGTCGTGTTATTCGCAGCCGACGTCGTGGTTCCCACTAAAACACACACATACAAATCCATCAACACGGCGTACTTAACCTAAACATATTATACACAAATAAACATACAACAGCTGATGCGACACACAAGTTTAGTGATTAGTATGATGTGAAAGTAAACTGTGAGTTTTACAGTATTAAAGGCAATATAAATATAATTTTAAACACATATAAAGCTTTTACATTTACACACATTTTTACAATTATATCGAAAATATATTAAAACATATATGTCGCTATGTTGCGACATATATGTCACTATGTTGCGACATATATGTTTAGCCATTACTTTTAGCAAACTTTTTTCTACGTAAGCAATATGATAATATGTTACAAAGTAGTTACTGAATTGTGTCCACCTGAATTATTATAAAACCGACGATACAAACATTAATAGTAAAAAATAATAAAAATACATGCGTTATTGCAGGTGTATGAATAAGAATAAAATGAGAAATTTTAGTTGTACCTAATTTATAACCGGTTATTGACCGGTACAGAAAAGTCCCGAATTAACCGGTACCGGATGTAATATTATACACCGGTACCGTAATAAAGACAATTTTTACGGCATACCAAAACCCTATCATGTACAATAAATCGTTTACAAATTAATCACGGTAGCTATTTTTTACTCCCCGTTAAATCGAAAAAGTATTTGTGTGCTCATTAAAACGTGTTAACACAAACAGATGTTACAATGGCAGTGATGAATGTTATCGCACATCCTAGCTAATATTGAATATCGTACTTTGTTTCTTGGTAGTGTAGCCGTTGTTCGTACCTTGCGCGCGCAACACCTCGGCCCCGGAGGAGGCGCGGCGCGAGGGCGCGGGGCGCGCGGATGCCGAGATGCTGCGTTGGACGCCGCGGTGAACCGGCGAGCCGCCGCCGCTGGCGCCGCCCGCGCCGCCTGCCCACACGCGCCCCAAGCCCGTTAATACAACGTGTAACGAAATGGGTATATGCACCCGGAACGATGTGAATCTGCCCGTGAAACTGAATAACTTTTCCCATACACATAAGTCAAAATTTACAAAGACTTTGACCACGCATTTAGTTTGACAAGTCAGTTTCCTTTAGAATGTTTCTCGGAAAAAAAATTCAATTTCACGGGCAGATTCCCATTCTTCAGGATGCATAAGCTTTTTGTCACACGTTGTATACCATTCGGGCACGACGACGCCCTCATTTGTGTACGGGTGAGATTTCACCGAAACGATTATTCATGAAACCATGCCGAAATCCCTAGCCACAGCTTCAACGGCCATTATCGCCACTTCTGACAGGTGTTCTTCACTTCTTTTCAGATAGTCCATTTTGGAAAACCATGCCGAGAGCTATTTCGGAATGAGTTTTTTTTTTTTGTTGCTAAGGCGATAGCTATTCATTCTCTCAGTAACAACCTTGGTTTTGCTGCACTTTAAACCATTTGGCTCACTTTTGACCATAATTCAAGCCTTTTGCTTTTTTTTATTGTCTACTCTACACACATAAAATATAATAAAGATTTCCACCCTTTTATCCAATATTTTATTTTAAAGGAAGTGCATAGAGCATGCATGGAGGGTTCACAAAGTCACATTTATCTTCGAATCATTCAGAAATTCAAATCACGAAAATGTCATCAATTCTTACATATAACAAATTTAAAAAAATCTAACACCAACATACACAAATGAAGGATCATGGTCGGCACACCGAACGAAGCACACAGATAATAATAAAAATAACAAGCGTCAATATGGACCCCAGATGGTCTAATGACTTGATGAAAATCCCAATTATTTAAGAAAGCTGAGGTACCTAAGCTTTTTAGGAAGCGTTATCGCGTTCTACCTATTTACAGCTTGGCCAAAACGTTGCACATATATATTGAATATCTACTCATATTATTACTTATTAGATTAGATAATATACAAGCGATTAATATATTAAAATTTTAGAAGCTTCTATGACTAAAAAAGCTATGATCAAATTAAACTAAATATATTTCTTAAGATTTCTATACAAAATGTAATTTTTAAATAAAAGGTACCAATAAAATTCCTTGTTGTTCTCTGTTTTTTTTTTATAAAATGTGCAAACCCTTTGGCCATGCCTTAACAACCAATTGCGATTTATTTTTATAACCCATATCTAAAATTTTGTAAGCGCATGTCTACGCGTTTCAAGGCCAATTTTCCTACGATTCATCTAATATTTCGGATGATAACTTTTAAATCTGAGGCCCACGTTTTAAAAAGAAAGATATAGAGGAGTGGTAATGGTGGTCCCTACATTTTAGAAGATTCTTCGGCTCGTATTATTGCGAGTTGTTGATTTTTTTTTGCAAATATTTTCTTTTGTATCAAAATCACAACCGATATTAGTCACAAAATTGATACCGGTTATTGTAACCGATTCCGATAAATATAACCGGTCGCGTTAAAACAATTTACCGGTTACAATTTTTTGTAATTGTTTTAAACCAAAATACTTATTTTATTTTTAAAAATATATTTAATTATCTATTAATAACCGGTTCATGCCGGTTTACACCAATTATACGAGCCGATTCTTCAACAACGAACATCAACACGATCTACGTGTGCGAATCAGCAGAGCTTGGATGCGCAGTGTGATTAAATCAAATCAACATGGTAGTAGATTGCAGATAGCACATTTAGAATCTAATTTAAAATAAGTACACCAGCATCTAATCACGCTGCGCTCCGTGTAGCTATTCCACAGAAAATTTACGAAATTGACGTCAATTCCATATTTAACCGAGATTGAACGCTATTATTATAATATTCACAAACGTCAAATCGGTAATCTTTCTGTGTCTGCTGACTATACAGGGCGTAAGGGACTGTGTCTGAAAACTGAAAGGATTTGTTCAGTCAACGAAACTGAACAACTTCCACAAAGAAATTCTTCTGATAAGAAAAAGTAATTGACTTCCCCATACGAAATGACCACTTGACTTGGACAATTAATATTGATACATTTCCTAGAAGAATGTCTTCGTGAAATTTGTTCAGTTTTGTTGACTTAGCAACTCTTTACAGTTTTCTGGATACCGTCCCTTACAGACGTTATGTGTAATAATGAGTAAATTTTTGTGAAACGTACCTGCGTGCGAGTTGGTGTGTTGGCTGGCGGCGTTAGCGGGTTGCGCAGCGTTGCGCAACGATAGCGATGAACCCGACCGACTGCCGTCTGACTCCGGCTGTGGATAAATTCAAACTTATTTGATTTAAGGCAGGTTAAATAGATTAAAAATTTAGGAGGTCTAATATGAAACAAGGGTGCTTGTAGAAAAAGTAAGATGAATTGAAGGAGCAACAGTTTTTTTAATGGTTTTAATTCTAGTCTCTGTCAGGGGCGAAAGAGACAGACTTGGCAATAGAGCGAGCTCAACCAGAAGATGCCTAACCTATTCAATCTAACTCTGGAGTGTTGAAGATTGTATGCATTCGGCATCACAAGCGCTGGTAGTGAGTTCCACTCTTTTGCTGTTCGCATTATAAAAGCGCTTAGCCTAAATTCCACCGAATATCAACCAGCCCCCGTGGCATGCCGCCGCGCGATAACATTTATATCGCATCTATCTGTCAATCTCCCATACAGATTGAAAGATGTCATTTACTATGTAATATAACGGTTATCGGCCTTATCACAGCTGCATATTACGGGGACAAGTATGTTAAATCAGACGTAAAATACTCACGTCGGTGCTTTTCCTGCCGAGCAGCAAATACGTGGCGAACACGTCGTCGTACTTAGCCTCCGCGAGCGAGTACTCGATCTCTTGCCGATTGTAGCCGAGACACACCAGCGCTTCTGCACACGGACACACAAACGTCACGTTAATACACTGCTGATATAAGAGCTATTTAAGGTGCAAAAAAATAACTGACCAAGTTTTTGGATATATCCAAAAAAGGTTTATAAACCTAGTCATGAAATGGCACAACTTTTTCTAAGGAACATAGGACAAAATATGAAAAAAGAATGTATGGAAGGAAGGCCCAATGTTTTTTCATATTCTGACCTAGGTAGGTATGTTTCATGAGTAAAGTTGTTCAGTTTCATAGGTAGATTCATAGTTCATAAGTACCCTAAGGTTTGGTCAGCAATTTTTTTTTTAATTTAACTTGCACTTTTAGATCTGTTTGTAATGCATCCACGATATTTGCAATCTGACCAATGTAGGAACTCTCGTTATTTGGTATTACTTTTGTAATACTTTTTATAGAACTGCTAAAGGACTATTACTATTAGGCTAATGTTGCTAAAAGTATCAAATTCAAATAAAATGCACGCTGTTACAAACATATTGTTTTTATTTTGGATCTGCCAGTTTCCAATTTTAATAAAGTGTTCAAGTGTTAAAAAAATTAAATGAGTACATTTGAATTATACCATTCCATTCCAGTCAACAAAAAGAATTCCAATTTTATCCAAACTAATATTCTGCGACCTAGCAGATCCAAACCTTAGTCAATCATTCACGTTAACATTTTACTACATAAACAGAATATGTATTTTAATTTTTTTTAATTTAAATCTGAGTTATCTCATGCTTATAACGTAGATTAGATACCCATATAAACCCGAATATACTACTTATCATGCTAACAATTATATATAAACGTACGTAGAATAATTTAAAATATTGAATATTTCATCACGCATGCATTCATAAGATTTAATAATTAAAATGGATAAAAAAATATTACATGTACTAAACGAATAACGTGCAATGGAATAAAAAAAAAGAGCAGGCGCATACATATTGCATACAATTTGGAATAAGTCTAAATTAATTCTGTCTCATCGAGTCTTGGATAATTAAATTTAATTGAAAACAAAATAAGGTTACTAAAAATCATACTTTTTTATGTTTTTTAAATATAAAATGATAATGCTATTATAAACTATATCATCTCAATATTTAATTTACATTATTTTAGGGATTATAGGAAACTACTAATAAGTGCAAGTGATGTGATTTATTTTAGTTTCGGTAACCGCAATTCGGTAGCTAAAATCATAATTTAACCGGTTTAATATAATTCCGGTACCGGTTATCGAAAAATTTGGTACCGGTTATTAAAAATGTCGGTACCGTTTATTTGAAAAGACGTACAACAAGACAGAATTTGTACAGGGTCTCAGTTTATTAAATAACGATGTTTCACGAAATGATTCATATTTAACCACTCTATTAAATCGGCTCCATATAGCACTAAGCGCCATGTTATTAAATTTGTCTTTAACAATTTTATAAACAAGCACAAATGCTTGTCAAATAAAACACGTTAAATAAATAAACTAAGACCCTATATTATACAGGGTGTAAAAAAGTACTGTGTTCCTTTAAATCACATGTTCTACTAATGATACCAAACAACTTTCCTAAAACACAAATATCTTGACTAGAAAAAAAATATTTTGCCTTCTCAATACAAAGATGCTCTCCTCAGTCCTCATCTGCAATTTTGTATAGACAAGGTAAAATTATATTTCCCGTGCTAAAATTTTTGAGCTTTGACAAAGTTCTTTGTTATCATTAGTAGAACGTGTGGCTTAAAGGAACGCAGTACTTTTTTTACACCCTGTATACCGGTATTCTAACATATAACAAAGTCCCGATAGGATTGGCGGAAACGTACCGACTTGCGCTGTGCCGATTTCGGTTAGGAGCACGCATGGAATTAAAAAATACCAACATTTTAATTTTCAGTCAAAATTGCAATAAACTTCAAAGAAAAAAAAAACAATCATATTAGATGCGGGAATAAAAAGGGAAAAAGCTATTCAAAAATCAATAAAACAATAAATATTCTCAGCTAATTCATAGTTAGTGCTAAACAAACATAACGCTGAAATTAAATATAAGTAAATTAAATCGCACTAATTTATCAAGACAGAAACGGGTATATTTTGATTTTTGATTATTATTGTCATTGATATAAGTATAACTTTGAAATGATTACATAATTTGGCCGTATCAAATACTATACAAAACTTTAGTCAGTCAAAAAGTACTAACTTCGGACAATACAAGACGAGACGAAACGAAACTACACAAATATACAGAATGCTTTTTAGCCAGTCAGTATAATTTATTTAAAACATGCACGAAGTTTAATTAAGGGTAACCCCGATTCCGCCACCGCCCTCATCAGTAAAAAAAATCATTACTCACTGAAAACGCAATGAATCGAAAATCCGGTAAACCAGATTAAAAAATAGGTACTGAAGTTTGTTTTAAGCACTATAAATTCATGATTCAGTGTTTACAGCAGTTACAGATAACAAAAGTGCTAAAAGTGGCCGTTTTTCGCAAATTTTCCTGCTGTTACTACTAGGAACTATGAATTGCAACTTTATGATGTTCTAAATTATCTTCTTTGCTTTTATTTCAATCTGGTTTACCGGATTTTCGATTAATTGCTTTTTCAGTGAGTAATGATTTTTTGACTGATGAGGCCGCCACCTGGCTCAGGGTAGCCCCTTAAAAAGAAAAATAAGTCACATACATTGATCAACTTCTAGATAATACAGTTTTTTTTTTATGAAACAGAATTTAATAAAAATAGTTTAAAAACATATCTGGCACTATTGAACTAGTGATTGGCACATAAATCTTCAATCGCAAATTTTGCCTCCACTCAGAAAAGGTTTATTGTCGCATATCATTATTTCTAATTCTTAGACAGCGCTGTCACTTTCTCAACTTTGACATAAGAATAGGATAGCAAAGAAACACATAACTTTGACATTCCTAATCTGACGTAAGACGCTTTAAATAAGAACTGAGCATGCTCTCTTATTTTTACGTCGGAAGCAGTCTTACGTCAGATTAGGAATGTCAATGTCATGTGTTCTATCTTGTATGTCAAAGTTAAAAAAATGACAGCGTTATCTAAGAATTAGAATTAGAATGATGTCGCGAGAATCAACAGCATTATAGACCCAAGTTCGTCACATGTTGTTAATTTCAATATGTACGTACAATCACCATCTTAAATAGTGCTAGATATTTACGTATTTTTTAAAACTGGCTAAATCACACTATGTTAATTTTGCAGAGCATCCAATAGGGCCATAGACTCTAGTCTTAATTTTATCAGGTATCAAGTAACTCAAGTATGATGTAAACAAATTGCTTAGCAAACTTTGGGGCACGAACCCACCCATGAAATTGAATAACTTTCCTCAAGACACATAACAGGTCGAAATATGTAAATATATTTGGGCTTTCCGTACAAATGGTGCTTCAGTCATTTTGTATGGGAGGCCCAAATATTTTTTTTATTTGAACTAAGTTTCTGAAGCAAAGTTGTTCAGTTTCATGGGTAGATTCATACCCTAAAGTTTGGCCAGTATTTTACACCCTGTATAACGAAATAACTCCAATTACCTACACACTTAACCACATATAACAAACATACTCTGTTCTACTAGAGGCATACACTACCATACTCACCTATCCGTTTGCCATCTTTAAAAACGTATCGTAGATCAAATTCTCGAATAAAACGTATAGAATTTCGCCGGGAATATTTTAGATTATAAAATAGTCTTATAAATATGATTTGGATACATAATAATAATGATACACGACACAGTTATCATTATAATTTCTAAATACAATCTGAACTACAATATTATTATTAATTATTAACTATCTACTTCAACGTTGTAATTCTCAGGTAACATACAGCACCGGCCCTTAATATTGCTCATCGACCCCTCACTGAATCCGAACATAGCCGTTGTGCAATATTTATGGCCGTGTACTGTACAAGCGTCATTTCATCGTCATTCGATTGTCCTCATATTTTGCAATCAGTCAATCTTTGCTAACGATCGATAGGACCCTCTCGGTGGATGTAAGGGACAGCGTCCCGCAACTGATAGGGGTTGCTCAGTCAACGAAACTGAACAACTATCACCAGAAATTATTTTCAGGAAATGAAAAAAAAAATTGCTTTATCGTACAAAATTACCACTTCGATCAGACAGATGTATGGAAAAGCAAATTTTTTTCTTCATTTCCTGAAAATAATTCCTGGTGATAGTGGTTCAGTTTGGTTGTCTGAGCAACCCCTATCAGTTTGCGGGACGCTGTCCCTTACACCCGGTATAATATTTTTGTGTAAATATTAAAAGTTGTGTCCAATCATGAATCTGAACCACTTCACTTGATTAAGTCCAGTAAAAACACATCCTTAAAATATATCAACACGCCGCTGACATGGTTTTTGCAAAGACAGCGGCCTTTACAGCTAAACGTGCCTTCCGAAGCACTGACAACTCACCTATCCTTGAAGTCCTGCTGCGGCTCCACATAGGGCCTCAACTCGTCAGCTTCATACCCGGTGTTCATCCATTTGTCCCTCATGATGGATTCCAGAAACGCTCGCTAGCAATAGTTCAGCACCGAGTATGAACATGACCAGCTCATACCATAGTGGATCACCACAAGTCCCTAACGTTGACTATTTGTCACTAATGTTACCGCTTGTCCCTAATGTTACCATTCGTCCCTAATGTTACCATTCGTCCCTAATGTTACCCCTTATGTTATCGCTTGTCCCTAAATGTTACCGCTTGTTTCTAATATCACCACTAGTCACTAATGTTACTACGTAATTTTATTTATAACGCCCACTATCAAAGGCACCGACCGGGACTTAACCTAACGTGCCTTCCGAAGCACTGACACTCACCTATCCGCTTGTGATCCTTGAAGTCCTGTTGCGGCTCCACATAGGGCCTCAACTCGTCCTCCTCGTACCCCGTGTTCATCCACTTGTCCCTCATGATGGACTCCAAGGAAGCTCGCTTGGCTGGATTGAGGACTAGGAACTTCTTCAGGAGGTTCTCGCAGTCCGTCGACATGTAGAACGGTATTCTGGAAAAGTGGTGTGTAGAAGTTTAACATATAAGGTGTCTCGAAAACTGAAACCTACGGTTTTTTTTTGCTCAGTTGACGTTCTAAAAATTTCTATTTTTAAAAGTTATTCTTGCAGGAATCCATTTGATTTTTTTCTTAAAATGAGCGCCATCTTGTATCGTAGCGGTACTATAAAACATAACACGATATTTTTTCTATTATTTATTCTCTATTTTCTATTTTTATGTTATTAATTATTATTTTTATAATTTTTTCATTAAAGTTTGCCTTTTACTTTTACTATGCAACACTCAGCGACAGTTTCTTGCGACAGTGTCGCTTGACAGGGCGACTGTCGCCCAAGAACGCGACGTATCATAGTAGAAATTATAGAATAAATTACCTGTATTTGCCACGAAGCACATGTTCCCTGAATTCCCTGAGCGTGGACCCGTCAAAGGACAATGACCCCGACACCAGCGTGTATAGGATCGCGAACACACGTCTAACTCGTACCATGAAACACTCAGCGACAGTTTCTGGCGACACTTTTGCTTGACAAAGCGACTATCGCCCGATATATTGACGTATCTTAGTAGAAGTTCGTGTAAAGAATGGTACCTGTATTTTCCACGAAGGACGCGTTCCCTCAATTCCCTGAGTGTAGACCCGTCGAAGGGCAATGACCCCGACACCAGCGTGTATAGGATCGCGAACACACGTCTAACTCGTACCATGAAACACTCAGCGACAGTTTCTGGCGACACTTTTGCTTGACAAAGCGACTATCGCCCGATATATTGACGTATCTTAGTAGAAGTTCGTGTAAAGAATGGTACCTGTATTTTCCACGAAGGACGCGTTCCCTCAATTCCCTGAGTGTAGACCCGTCGAAGGGCAATGACCCCGACACTAGCGTGTATAAGATCACTCCCAAAGACCACACGTCCACTTCAGGACCGTCGTATTTCTTGCCTGGAACACAGGTATTGCTGAATTAACACACATTTCATTACTTTGGTACTCAAAAACAGGCAGTTTTTAGGTACATAAAATCATATTTTTTCCGGTGGAATTGGTAAGAAAAGACAATACTTCCACCTGCTACAATTTGTTCATATTTTTTTTATTTCATCGGAATTTTAAGTAATTCCTGACTCGGCATTTCTGAAAGATCAAGTAACGTTCGACAATTCGCGTAGCTTTACACTGGTCTAAAAATATTTTTAATTAATAACAAACAAATATTTTTAATTAATAATAACACGAAAATAAGAAGTTCGAGATGTTCGATCTGGAGTATTATTGAACCCACGACCCCAGTATCGCATGCCCAGATCACTATCTACTATACCTTGGAGCAACTCAGGCGCGGCGTATGGCGGGCTTCCACAGAAAGTATCAAGTTTGGCACTCGGAGTGAACTCGTTTGAAAAACCGAAGTCTTATTAAACTCACGACCCGTCTTTTGTTTATTGAACCCACGAACCCTCTTTTCTTATTGAACCTGACCCCTCTTTTCTTATTGAACCTGACCCCTGTTTTCTTATTGAACCCACGACTCCTCTTTTGAACCCACGACCTCTGCATAGAATCTACGACCTCTGTATCGAACTCACGACCCTAGTATAACGTACCTTGGAATAATTCAGGTGCGGCATATGGCGGGCTGCCACAGAAAGTATCAAGTTTGGCGCCCGGAGTGAACTCGTTTGAAAAACCGAAGTCGGCGATCTTAATGTTCATCTCGCCGTCTAGTAGTAGATTCTCCGCCTGGAATTAGAAATTAAACATTGTAATCTTAAATATACAACATATAGGTATACAGATAATCAATAACCTCATAATAGGGCGTTTAGATTTTGAGAAAGTACGAAATTTGTGTTGCTATAAATATGCTACACTGAAACCCTTGTCTGCGTAATGGTACTGATTTTTACAATATTCCCGGGAAGAGAAGCAGCTGCAACATTCTATGTTATTTCCAACATGTTCTTGAGGGAATGTCCAAATATAACTCAGTTGTTGAGTGTGGTAGCCAACATTTGTATTAGATCTTGTTCTTTCATGTTGTGCATTATTCTTATGCCTTATTTTATGAAAGTAAAGTGTGTGTAAGCTTTCCACTTTTGATGACGGTACATTAATAGCCGGCCACTATTTGCGTGTATCATGAAACTTCAGCGACAGTTTCTAGCGACACTATTGCTCGACAGAACGACTGTCGCTCGCTATCGTGAAGTATCTCAGTAAAGTCACCTTAGATTTTCAGGCACAGAATTTCATCCATCGGTAACTGAATCCACGGCTACATTTTATCACTTCCAGTCCAGCATTTACCTTGAGATCCCTGTGTATGATCCGCTTCTGATGGCAGTATTGTACAGCCGAAACTATTTGCCGGAATTTAGCGCGCGCCTCCTTTTCCTTCATTCGCCCGTGTAATACTAGGTAGTCAAACACCTGAAACACAGAAATAGGTATTAGAAGTAGTTACAAAATCGGGCAATCACGTTGATTTTAATCGTAGTGATATTTAGTAAGTCTCACTTCAGATAAAATAGACGTTGAGGATCGAACTGAGGTCCACAGTTGTCTCTTTCTAGCTAGTGACAGAATGCGCACAGAATACACACTCTTTCCTTTTTTTAGAACGAAGCAAATTCTCTACGTTTCTGTTTTTCTAAGGCTTTTGCATTTTTCGGTGAACACCTAACGTATTGAAAAACAAAGTCAATGATGGTGTTCTTCATTATTTTACGGTGCATTTCATAGGATTATGTAGTGTGTAAGCTCATTAAGATAGCACAATCTTCCGAACAGAACAGCATTGAGACGCGTTTTTCCCTAATACTGCCCATTATATCCTATAAATGAACCCAAATTCATAAAATAAAACGAATTGTACCAACCTCTCCACCAGACGCGTATTCCATGACGAGATACAGAGTCTTTTCCGTTTCTATCACCTGGAACAGTTTCACTATGTTCGGGTGGTCCAGCATTTTCATTATCCGAACCTGAAACACAAAACAAAATGTTCAAATTTAATAAAATGTTTATACTTATCTTTTGATCCATGATTGATCCTACATGATTAAAACAAAAGAAAGACAAAGGCAAAGGCATGGCAAATTTAAAAAAAATGGTCCATAACAATCCTACAGGATTGGATCAGAAATATTATCTGTAAAATAAGCTGTGTCTACAACTACAACCGAATATTTCCATCGACTCCAAAAGAAGATCGTAGATGGCTGTATTTAAGAATAAGAACTCTACGTACGTATTTCTTAAGAAGATTGAGTCTGCCTATTGATGATTGAGTCTGTCTCTGTCAACTCGCTTCCCTGAAGAGTTTCTGTAGCGAGCCCGGGTTGAGCTGCGTCTTGTCGATGATCTTGATGGCGACCTCCTTCCCTTGACTTATTAACGAACTTGAGTCTACGCTAAGACACTACAATAATTTGAGCTTTGTCCTGGAAAGATTGAGTTTGCCTCGCGAAGATTGAGTATGTCTCTTGAAGAGTGAGTTTGTCTTTAGAAGATTAGGTCAAGATTGAGTTTGGCTCATGAAGAATGAGTATAAGTATTTCTCAGGAAGATTGATATTACCTATTGAAGATTGAGTTTGCCTCTTGAGGATTGAGTTTGCCTATTGAAGATTGAGTATGCCTTTTGAAGATTGAGTCTGGCTTTTAAAGATTGCGTCCGCCTTTTGAAAACTGAGTTTGTCTCTTGAAGACTGAGTCTGTCTCTGTCAACTCACCTCCCTGAAGAGTTTCTGTAGCGAGCCCGGGTTGAGCTGCGTCTTGTCGATGATTTTGATGGCAACATCCTTCCCGGTGGGGACATGTTTCGCTAGCTTCACCTTATTAACGAACTTGAGTCTACGCTAAGACACTACAATAATTTGAGCTTTGTCCTGGAAAGATTGTGTTTGCCTCTCGAAGATTGAGAATGTCTCTTGAAGAGTGAGTTTGTCTTTAGAAGATTAGGTCAAGATTGAGTTTGGCTCATGAAGAATGAGTATAAGTATTTCTCAGGAAGATTGATATTACCTATTGAAGATTGAGTTTGCCTCTTGAGGATTGAGTTTGCCTATTGAAGATTGAGTATGCCTTTTTAAGATTGAGTCTGGCTTTTGAAGATTGCGTCCGCCTATTGAAAACTGAGTTTGTCTCTTGAAGACAGAGTCTGTCTCTGTCAACTCACCTCCCTGAAGAGTTTCTGTAGCGAGCCCGGGTTGAGCTGCGTCTTGTCGATGATCTTGATCGCGACCTCCTTGCCGGTGGGGACATGTTTCGCTAGCTTGACCTTCGCGAAGTTGCCTTTGCCGATGGTCTTTAAGAGTTTGTACTTCCCTGGAACGTAGAAAAAAGAGATGAGTAATGGAAAATTATTTTAATCTACTTATTTTTATTTTATTTATTTTTATTTTTACAGTGTTAGGGATAACAACAGCATTTAACATGAGTTATATATACTAATCTTATAAACTAGAATAGCCAATTACAGTTATCCACGGTTATCCACTTACTACAACTTATCTTGACATAGACGGGCACAGTTTGCGCATCGAATGTTCAATCTTACGTGCAAGTGTTTTAAGTGTGAATTTAAGATGAGCAAACATTCCCTCCTCATAAAGTCTGCCGGTAACTACAAGTTAAGTTTTTACATAATATCAAAGCACACTTTTTGATAGTAGCTAAGTAATGTCTCTGATATTATTACATTATAGGTATCGCCGAATCCCCGAAACTGAACAACACTCATTGCGTTATTGTAAACGTAGTAGTCTCCATTCGAGACATCATCTGCTTCATTGACCTTAAGGTAGCATTTAAATCCCCGCGACCGCATACAAGTCTGTCTAGATTCTAGATGCTAAAGAAGTATTCAACGAGAGCGGAATCAGTACTGTACTGGAGCTGTATTTTTGAATCACTCGAACTACAATGCGCATACGAAAGAGTAACTTTCGCATGCGATTTCCATACAAATTGGCATGCAATAGTTGCTCTTTCGCATGCGCATTGGAGTTCGAGTGGTTTAAAAACACGGCTCCTGGTCGCTGTCGCGTGGCACCGAACCATTGCCACTTCAGCTTGCTTGTGTGCGTGAATGAACCTAGATAGAAATAGGAGATACTGACCGATGTGAGGTTCTTCTGACGTCCGCGACCGTGACGATACACGCGTACTGCCTCCTCCGGTGGTGCCTCCGGTCCCAGCTGACGACTCTGACGCGCTCTGAAGTAAAGAAACAAAACATAATTAGATAAAGAATATGCTAGTGCTAGGTGGACCGACGACATATTCAAGGTTTCTGGGAAGAACTGGATGGCGAAAACGCTGTCCTGCCAACAGAGGAGGGAATTGGAAGAGACCTATACTCAGCATTGGGTGACTACGGGTTGAAGAAGAAGAAGAGAGACAAAAGGAAATTAAAGAAATTTAATTTAAAGTTTTGATATGCCCTTGAGCAATTCGCTGCAGATTTTTTTAACGGTAACGGAGGATATAATTATTAACTTTCCAAGATATTTTAAAATTCAGTTTCATATTCAGAGCTCGTTATTCACGTTGGCCGTATTCACGTGCGGAAGTGAGAAAACAAAGTTGAAAAACATTGTTAATGAGAAAAACAGAGTGAAAAAACATTTTTATAACCGAATAATGTATATAAAGTAAAATGCAAATTGCAATGTTCTCTTTTAGATATTATTTAGCAAAAATAAACGCTGCATAACGTTTAACTTTATAATTAAAGGCGTTGACAAAATACAATTAAAAGAAGAAAAACATTTTAAGATGTAAATAAACGACCGAACATGTTCTTAAGTAGATTATCATTTTGAAAGTGGTTTTCGCCACGATAATAAATACCACTGTGACGAAAACCCCGTTCAAAATAACAATTAAAATATAGTAAACACACGCAAATTTCAAAACACATATTCTATTAGACATTAACAAGAAAAAGGCTATATTTCAGTATGTAATTCTACAGTATCACTATAGTACGACAAATCTTTTAATGAATGTGGGCGGGGGCGCTGCATTGAAGGGTATAAAGTACAGCGTATAAGGAACTGATAGGGGTTGCTCAGTCAACGAAACTGAACAACTTGCACATGTAAATTCTTTCAAGAAATGAAAAAAAAAATGAATTTACCATACAAAATTTTGTTTTTATTTCTTGAAAAAATATCTGGTCAAAGTTGTTCAGTTTCGTTGACTGAGCAACCCCTATCAGTTCCTGGTACGCTGTCCCTTGCACCCGGTAAAGAGGACTGTCAAAAATCGAGTGGCGTCAGTGTTCCCTTTTTCACATTGCATGAACATCCTGACACATGTCAAACGCATACATTTTTTGACAGTTATAAAGGAGTCTCTTTTGCACCTGTGATGTTTTATATTCCTTACCTGCTGTCAGGAGACTCATGCTATCTGAAAAATAGTATAGTTCCTTTTTTCGCCACGTTCATAAAAAACCTTGTCGCATTTTATAACAGTACGTTTTCCTAAGTACACACTTGTAGATAAGTTCAAGTACCAACAAGAGATAATCTTATACAACACATAGTTACGTTAATTACATATCTTTTGTGAGAAAGTGTATGGAACAATAGCACTTAATTACATAGATGCCAATAGTTGTGCAAGTGTAATTGCTTTGAGATGGTAAAAACATCATATCACATCGGTTAGTACGACTCTCTCTGTGGGCTAGTGATCTGAGCCATGGGCTCCGATCCAGAGGTCCTGGGTTCGATTCCCAGTTGGGAACACAATGTTGATATTTCAGTTTGGTTAGGACAATGCAGGCTGTACGTACGTACGTACAGGGACCACAAAATTAGAATCGGAGATAGAGATGGGATGTTGCACAACAGTATTCAAGGTTACAGAAGAGGGTACAAAGGTTGCCTGGCAGAAATTGCTTCTACCCTAGCAATAAGGCCGCCTAATTGTACTTTGTTTTGTAATGCTAGTTCCTGTGTAATGTCTTGTTTATGTGCAATAAAGGATATTTGTATTGTATTGTATTATATTCGGAAACGTTTGCAAACATCACTTTGAACAAAGTGCAAATATTTAAGGGTGTGTACTATTCTACTCATAAAAATGAACAACTTTTCTTAGCATTCTCGAAATATGAAAAAAAAATATCAGTTGACACTTTTGTATGTCCAATTTTTTCATATTAGGCGAGAAAACATTTGTTCACTTTCATGTGTAAAGAGATCTTAAAAGCTCTTAAAAGTTTATCGTTTACCTACCATTCAGATTTAATAAAATAGTAGATTTTATTACGTGGGAGTAAAATAATATTTTTAAGGCGAGGGCGTTTTTTTGAATCCAGAGCGAAGTGAGGGATTCTAGAGTAGAATCCCGAGCGTAGCGAGGGATTCTAAAGTAGAATCCTGAACGTAGCGAGGGATTCAAAGTACGTCGCCCGAGCCAAAAATATTTTTGCTCCCGAGTGATACACTCTACTTTTCATCCCCCTCTATGAGAAAAAAAGGCGCCTAACTAACACTTGTAAATTTAAATATAATAGAATAAGAATGTTATAGGCAATTTCAC
>JARACY010004731.1:0-25337 GCA_029255725.1 Scrobipalpa atriplicella | reverse complement strand
GGTAAAATAATGGTTGTGTGTTGGCCTGTCACTTCGTTAGAGTGGGTTGATCCATTAGGTGGCAAGGTTCTTTAGACAAAAGAGAAACAAATAGATTATAGGACAATGTAGGTATATTGGAACTTGCTACTTTCATTTTTATTTTTATTATAGTTAAGTACACTAAGCGTCATTGGAAATTCCCTGTATATAGGGTGTAAACAAAGTAGCTGACCTAACTTTAGGGTGTCAACCTACCGAAGGTCGAAATACCTATAAAAATAAAAAACACCCTCCTATACAAATGGCGTCAGCGACTCAAGTCATTTTGTATGGGAGGGCGTTTTCTTTTTTCATATTTCGACCTATGGTCCTTGGGAAAGCTGTTTAGTTTAGGGGCATTTTTTTTACTACCGGTAAACTAGCAAAGTATGATAAATTGGCATTAACTTCCATAAATTAATGCTTTTCTTAAATATAAACATCTAAAATAACAGTTGCTTCCATGCTGGACTGGGAGTGATAGAACATAGAATGTGCCAGCTGCATCTCCTCCCGTGCATGCTGTAAAAATCAGCTAAGGGAATCGAGGGTTTCAGTGTATGGCAATTTAGGCTATGGGCTGACAACCCGTCACTATAGCAATATACATAATCATCATCTGTATTAGCCCTCGAAACTTGTCAGACGTGGCGGAACGACCTATGTTTAGGTCGTTTTTGCTCTGCCTACCCCATTAGGGATAAAGGCGTGATTTTATGTATGTATAAAATAACAGGCAAGACTCTTACGGTAATCTATGTCTATTGTGTCATACTTAATCAATTTCTGGTCTCCTTCAATGCCAATGTGTGGCGGTATTTACCATATTTTTACAACAGTGCACTTTAATTATTTTCTTCCCTGTAAGAATTTTAATATTAATTTCTCATTAAAATTAAAATTCGAGCTGGTCTTTCAAACAACATCATTATCGAAAGCACACACGTCATTTCATACATCATCAACACGCTTGTATTATTGTTTTCTTTTCACTTTGTCCATGTCAGTGACTTGTGTACTCGTGTATAATCGATTGAGAAAATATTAAACTATTGGAATTTAATAATAATAATCATCATGGGTTGCTATTGCTATATTCAATTTAAAGTTTGGAGGTCAGCATGATTGTGTATAGAAACTATTGGAAGGAAACTATGATTATGAAAGACCTATTCTGCTCTAAGTAAATCTTAATATCATCTATCCACAGTATAGAATTTCATTACTTAGTCACTGGTAATACAATACGAACAAAAATAATTATTTGTGTCACAAAAGCCAAAAAAGCGTAACTTCCGACCTTCAATAGGACATGAATCAGCCATTTTTTACAAAGTTATTATGTATGAATTATGTGTAGTGTATTGCATGTAATCACGTCATGTAATAATTGTTATAATTTGAACTTCGGTGATGATTGCAAAAACTGTAGGTAGGTATAGATACTTGAACACGTGTCGACATAAATAAGAGACGAACAGACATAAACTTAGAAAAAAATAAAGTTTAGGTAATATTGATTGATACCCAGTTGGTATTTTAATTTTTGATTTTTGTGTTAGGTACCTATATTTCTTAATATTTTTGCTATAATCCTGGTGGTAGTGACAACAGTTAGCAATCCAACTCTGGCGCCAGAGTTTTCACTTCCTACTAATAGTGTTACTCATACCTACAACCCAAAGGGCACATATCTAAATCCACACAGTTATAAACAACGTGAAAGGTGTGAATCTACCCATGAAACTGAACAACTTTCCCTAAGGAACATAGATCGAAATACAAAAAAAAAATAAGCTTCCATACAATATGCATCAGCTGATGTTATATGTTGTATAAAACCAGGAATCATTAAAACCCGTGCGCAGTCAGTCTGACTCACAAGATTGTTAAAGTATAGTCTCAAATGTCAGTGGCTTGCGTCAGTATGTAGGTAGTAGACAAATTATTAGTTAGACTAGAATCTAGACTGCAAATTGCCAGGGCATTCACTTTTGCCATATGGCGCCTGAATGCGAAATCAGCTGTTAAGCTTTGCTTGTGCTAAGAATAGTCTGCAGGGACTGTTATGTCACCATTTGAGTTGTATGGAATGTATTACTGGATTTGAGTTCTCGTTTGAGAGCTTCTGTATATTTTAGTAGCATCAGATTTTCCACCAAGTTACGTAAATTCTACGTATAATAAGCATTTTTTTTTGTAGTAGTTTAGTAGTAATGGTAGTATGTACGATGACTGCTTTCTTTGACAAGGGTTCCAGGTTTGATTCCCGGTGAATGAGATAGAGGTTCCAAAAAAATGGTGGCTTTTTATAGGTATTGTAATACGAAAAGAAAAATTAATTCGCCTCGGGATGGACGTAACCCTGCGACCTTCGGAATGCCGTTCCGTCACTCTGCCTACTGAGCTACCTAGGCGGTAGCCGCTTGTAGGTCTGCCTACCCCGTAAGAAATACAGGTGTTTATGTCCGCTTTAAACCTAAAGACGACCCGTCTCATACTAACTCCTTTACACCCACCGACGTTCATAAAGCCATTAATAATTTCACTTGATAAAGTTAGTTTAATCAGAACAGAACCCTCGTCAAATCCCTTAGGATGGGTGGGCGGGACTTAACTCTAAAACAGGATAATATTGGGATAAAGAACTTTAGTATTTAAACATAGTAGATAAATAAATGTCGGCGACCTTTCTCTAAAACCTTATAAAGTCTGTCATTCGCGCTTTGCTTCAGAATGTTGTTTGAAATTGTAAATACAAGAAAAAAATATCATCATAATCATAAAAACGAAAAACACAATAACTTCAGTCAGCTGGTGATGGTGCTTTTTATGAAGAAATTGTCCCATTCAATCTTATTTAGCGGCATTTGAAACAGTTTTTTTTATTCGTTCTCAAGGTCAATCGGGTCGTTCGTCTATATGAAATTCTTAATTATCTAGACTCCCCTTTACATCTAAACTGGCCATCCATCCATGTCTTTCATCAGATATACTGCACCACTCGTATCTGAACTGAAATGTGTTTTGGCAAGTCAGCCCATGATTCACTCCCGATTCCCATCCACAAACCTTGGCCCTCTGCCCTTCGTGGTGACTCACACGGGAAGCCCTATGAAGTCATAGTGCCAAAACAGCTAGTACAAAGATGTGCTTAAACGACAGTTACAGTAGAGTAATACAGGGTGTATTTAAAAAAAAACAGTCAATAGAATTATTGAACTTACCAATTTCTACAAGATTTTGAGCGTCTAAGTTATAAAATCCAGAGAAATGTTGAAAGAACAGCAGCAGCAGCGTGCCTTTAAATAAAACGTCTTCCACTGTGCTTGACAATCCGCTTGCCAAGCGAAAAGCCCCCAACCAGAGGCAGGTCCATGCTCAGCAGTGGATTGTGGACCATTGCGTATCGTATGATGATGTCAATTTGTAAAACGTATGCTTTATCTGCCACCAAAAAATTTAGGTATAGAGACGACAACGTGAGGATGTTTATATTTATGCCTATACGATGCCCAAGTTTAAGTCGCCGCCCCCGCGCTGACTCACGCTCCGAGGGAAGCCCGGCGCGTGACGTCACAGCTTCGCACTCGCTTTTACGATCATTATAATTATGCAACTCAAGTTATGGCCTAGCTGCGTTTTACTGTTTTGTTATTAATAGCGTGTTTAACTTACTTTGTAGTTCGTGTTATCAGAACGGGGATATTTTCGTTGTATGTTTTCAATATAACAATTTATACTTTATTTACTACTTTTAATTACTACTTCGAAAAAGGATTCCGTGCTTCGGAGGGCACGTTAAGCCGTCGCTCCCGGTCGCTGTCATTGATAGTGGTCGTTACACAAACCATGTCAGAGGCCTATTAGATGTGCTATTAGGCGGTTTAAAAACTCTGACACCAGGGTTCATCGGGTCGATCGACTTGATACCCATACGACAGAAGAAGAATTACTACTTTTTTACAGCTCGAATGATCAGTGCGCGTGTAGTGCCACCTTTAAAACAAGGCACGTTTGATGTCTTGCCCTGTGTGTCCTTCATCTTACACGCACGAAGAACTTGCAATATGCCACTAATATCGTAGTACTTACATTAATTGGTAGTTTTTTTAGCCAACAAAACGATCGATACAGTATTGAGAGCCCGATGGTGTAGTGTAGTGCATAGGGCCGCTGCCTCTTGAGCGGGAGGTCGTATTTGGTTCGAATCCCACCACGTAGGTACCAATGTATTTTTCGGTTTTCGAATTTCATGTACTTTTTCCATACTTTGAGAGGCACGTTAAGCCGTTGGTCCTGGTTAATATCGTTTAATACCGTATTAGTCGTTAAGCCATAATCAGAGGCCAGTGCTAAGCATTGGCGGCTTGAAAACTCTGACCTAATCTAGGATTGGGTCTGGTTTCTTTTCTGGGTTGCGGAGGTCAAGTGGCAGATTTTATTTTTATTTATTTTATTTAATATGAAGAGCTATTCTTCAAGTTGTGCAACATGACGTAATAAAATTGTAATATGGCAAAAGGCAAGAGTTCGTCCAGTAGTTCATGGTCACATAATCAATCAAGATTGTTTAACACCAAAACCAAGGTCAAATAAAGTACATACTTAAAATGAACATAAATCTTTTGGATAGATCGCTAGTGTAAGTTATGAAATTTTATCAAAATAATAAATGGGATTGTATTTTTATCAAACACGCAAAAGCAGCGTGATATTTAAAATAAACATAAATCAAAATGCAACGACATTCAAGATAACAAATAAAATACAGTCTATTTACGTTTTATCAGAAATTTTCTTGTGACATTTAATTTCCCTTTCATTGGGCAGAAAGGAAAATTATAATAACGAATCTTTGACAGTTTAATTTGAGAGCTGGTGTCCCACAGAGACATCTATCCACAACGCAGGAAATTACCTACGTATATTAACCGAAATACTAACCAAAATATAAGCAAATAACTTTCTCTTTTCATAAATACAGGGAGTAAAAAATAGCTAACCAAACTTTCGGGTGTGAACTTACTTATGAAACTGAACAACTTTCCCCAAGGAACATACGTCGAAATATGAAAAACAAAAAGACTCGAAGTCCAATTTTTACCCGGTAATTATTTATGTAGAGATGCTAATGTTTACTATTTTATTAAACAATCGTTCATTTAAAATAGCAGTAAGCAATAAATATACATCAAAGATTAAAAAACAGTTATTCCAATAAAGGTTTAATCCCAAAATTAGCATTTGATCCCGGATCCGTCGAAATGCAGCACAAATTCGCTTCATACGCATTTCGTACGTGACGCGGCATGCGAGTCCGGTAAATTGCTCATGCTTTGATATATGCGAACAATATGTCGGTACAATAACAGGTAAATACTTATTTGTTGGAACTTATACTGTTATCCACTCATTATTGGTTCCGGAAACATTTTACGATAATTTATTTACTGATTACGACTTATATGGCGGCGGGCGCTGAAAATATAAAGGAACTATTGACGGTCAATAAGAATTGACCCAATAAATATCCCCCCCTTATCTATCTATAGTTATAAACATAGCAATCTCAAATGCCTATCTATACTAATAAATATAGCATAGTATGACGGATTGAATAAATAATGATCAATATGAAAAGAGGTCAGTCTCTCTTTAAATTATTGCCAATATTGTACTGCACCTAATTTCAACAACAGTTCAGAATTTTTTAACTTAACTGTTATAGCTTAAAATAACATATGTTACTAGTAGATACTTCCTCTTCACTATTCCGTATGGATTATGTGCATCGTGCCGAGAGCGGCGGCATGGCGTTAATTAACGTGCTAATCGAATAGCATTTGAGCATCCAATCTTATCTGCGTACCGGGAGTGCTAGTTGAGAGGATGATTGTGGTTGTCTGGGAAATTGTACTATTGTAGTGTCAAATGTACTGTCTGTTGGCATACCTACTACCTCATTGTTACAGTAGCTTTAGCATTGACATTGAGCATTTAATCTTGTCTGCGTACCGGGAGTGCCAGACGAGAGGATAAATTTAATGGTAGTTCCGTAATTGTCATGTAACAGTATTCTGGTGTCAAATGTACCTACACAGCTTAGCAATCAAGTCACCAGTAGTGATAAGATGCATCACACGTGGATGCAATAACGTTTCATTTAGTCGTTATTATTCTGCCTACCTCTAAAGTGCTGTAGGCGTGATTTCACATATGTATAGTAATAAAATAGCACGCTATCTAACTAAGTATATAGGTATTGCTTATCCACTGGGGCATTCAGACGTGTTTGCGTTGAGTAAAAGAGAAGCGAATGTAAACAGACATGTGTTACAAGAGAATCTGTAACTAGCTGCCGATTGCTTTCACCGAGACGGACAAATAGACAGACATGATGAGATGAAACAGTATTATCGTTTTGCTAGATTGAAATCTACGATCTAACCCGTGTGTAGTGAACACAGAATGTGTGGTGGGTATTGCAAATGTAACCACATCTTCTAACAGGGAGCTATTTGGAGGAAACCATGTCCTAAAATGCTCTATCTATTATATACCTAATCTATGCAGGCTGATCACCTAAAAAGTAAAATGTCCTGCGCCTGATTTCTCTCTGGTCGTGTCAGTCAATTCTGTCCCATCAGAAAAAGGGATTGAAGGAATAGAGAGTACACCTGTGTATTGCGCAAACACTTGGGCACTAAAAACTAGTCCTGCGCAGTTGGCCTATCTCTGGGAGATTGGCCGCCATCACTGAAAATCGGTGGGAGGACTATTATTAATCTAGCTATGCCCAAACCGGATTTGAAACTGTTTTAACCATCATGATAGTAGATTTAATTTTAAGTTCCATTTTTTAAATTAGAATAAAGCTATTTTCTATTTATATCTTAAATCCAACAAAACTAAAGTTTTCATTTCTGTTTTTGTCCGAAACTAACTTATAATTTAATGGTAATACCTCAAAGTTAAAATATAGAATTGGAGAACAGTTCTAACCAAATTATAGTGTCCCTTTATTATGCAAAAAAGATTTAAATAATAGAGTGCTTCAGCAAAACTAAATTGTCCTTTAATTTTGTAGCAATCAAAATTTATTGAACAAAAATTTCACCATTCTATCTTTTGTACTTTATGGACAATTTATAGGCTTATTTACGTTTAAACATTGTAAACAGACCATGTAGACCTTCTACCCTTTCCATTTAGTAGTACAGGTTCCAAGTAGTATCAGTACTAGTACTAGTATGACTAGAATCCGCAGGTCACCGCCATAACGGCCCGGCGGCGGCACAAATAAAGCAATATCTCTGTATTTGGCAAAAGCCGGTGTAGCAACGTGGGTCTGGCTTTATGGCCGACCATAAACGGAAGCTGGATGGATAGGCACGCTTCCATTCAGATTCTTAATAACAAAGGTGTGATGGAAACTAAATGGTTTTCAAGACAATGACTCTCAAAGGATGGTGAACGTCTTACCCAGTATCAGATGATACATTCAAAACAGGATATAGTGCTGAACACTCCCACCCCCGCGCTGAATTTGTACCTCACTGCCCCACCCTACGATGCGCACGCACACATTCAAACCTGTACAGAAACGTTACAAAATCTAGTTTTTAGTTAGTGTAGTTTGTGTTAGTGTAGTTGTGCCCTTAGTGTAGTTTTACAACTCCCGCGGGATTTTAGATGCTAATCTGAGTTGGTAAAACCTTTGAAAATATTTCTAAATTATACTTTCTGTCCTAAATAAACAACTTACATGTAAACAGGTGGACATCACAGGTATGGTATAAAATGACCCAGTTATGAAATTGGATTAACTCGATCGCGTGTAACCGGCTCATCCATATTAATCGGCAGCCATCTTGTTCTCGACATTTCAATCGAATTATCGGACATTTCTTTGTCTTTGTGACGCTTCAGCTTCAGTCTATTTTAATATTAATCAACTGACCTGAAGTCTCAATTGATATTGACAGGCTTTTAGAAGTATCGTTAATAGATATTGTGGAAATGGTTCTAGACGAGATATTAGTAATTAGTTTCATTTTGAAGTGGGAAGTGCAAATTATGAGGTAAGTACTTAAGTGCTAGAAAAAAAAATACTTTATGTTTTTATTGTAGCACTATTTTATAGCGATGATGGACTGAATAAAACTTGTTGTTCGGTAGCCAAGATGGAGAATCATGACATGTATAATCTGAAGTCCTTTTCCTATACCAAATTGTAGTAAACGAGCATATACGCAAGATTGGCACGCCTTAAAGTAAAGTCAAGACCATAAACTGTATGCAATCGACCGACACTTATGGGACATAGTGCTTTGCTCACTATGAGACCAGATGTAATCCTAGATTATGTCTCATGTTCATGTGATAGTAATTTCGCTTGCTCCCACGCCCTCACGGGGCATCATGTAACTGACTCTTAAAGGGTATCATAAAACGCTCTAGATTACACACCTATACAGGGTGTTATTTTAATTGCGTGCCATAACTTAGGGGGTGTTTCAGTAACGTAAAAGGAGTCCATGAAAAATAAAAAATAAATCCAACTCAATAAATAAAAAAAGTTAATAGTTAGTATTTATTATGATTCCAAAAGCTGCATCTAGCTCTCCGGCTATAACCGAGCCCGCGGGAGTCTCTCTCATTGGTCGATAGCGACTCGTGATTGATTATAGCCGGACGGCCTACCGCAACTCTAGGAATCATTAAGAATACCTACCGAATATTGTTTTTTAATATTTTTATTTGGATTCTTTTTAATATTTTTTATGGACTCCTTTTACTTTACTGAAACACCCCCTAATAGGCACGCAATTAAATTAACACCCTGTATACCTACTACCTAACCATGACCTTACCCAAGCCAGATACAATTGCACAACGTCTGCATCATACGAACTGCGCAATTGTCTCGCCCTACGGAGAGTAAACAAACATGTATTTACCTAGTTTATAGTAGGTAGAGAATTACACTGGCGGCTTTAAAAGAGTGTCGAATTTCTTCTAAGAAAAAGTAGACTTATTTTTTCACTATACCTAATACTTATTGATGTCCTCTACGGAGTAGATAGAACGTCAAAGGTTAATTTAAAATAGTTTTGTGTTAAAATCTCTAATATATTTTTAAAGGTATTTCAGATTATGATTTATTGCGTAATATCAACAAAAAATAAAAGTTTTGTGTTTAGATACGCTATGCTTTTGGGTAATATAAAGTATTCTGTAGATACATACATACATAAAGTCACGTCTTTACCCCTTACGGGGTCGGCTTCGTATAATGTATCGTTATAAATTGAGGGCAATTTTAGATTGTAATGTGTATCGCGGTACTGTAGTGACAGATTGTCAGCCCATCGCCTAACTTACAATACACTGTAACCTTTGAAAAAATGACATGAAACACGCAATAAAAAGCGTACAGTAGTAAAGACACACTTATAGTAAATTTAATACCTAATAAACATTTTAATACCTAATAGTAAAAGTGCTGTTATACGTTAGTTGTGAGACGTGCGACCTTGTCGTCGTTTAAATAGATTGATGCGGGTACCACAACAATCTGCGGGTGCTGGTTTTAATTAAATTATGATTGTTTTTTCATTTTAGAAATGGGTGCACGCACGCCTGTATCCCTTACGGGTAGGCAGATTGTCAACAACATAATGGATGATTTCAGAAGCAGGTGTGTAACTGAATCGCATGTGTATATTGTAGTACCTATAGTTCCTGTAAGCATCTATACTATACAATACATTCTACGTGATTGGAAGTCGAAGATGGCTGCTACATGTATAAAAACGACCATCACTTCCAAACGTTATCCATTCTACCCCGAAATAAATACAATTTCTTTTCTATATCTTCCCTAGTTAACTTCTAAACTTAAGAGAGTACAAAGAAGAGCTCTTATCGTAGAGAGAGAACGATAGAAAAGGTTTCAAGACACTTGTATCAATAATTGAGCGGTTTCTAAGACGCAACCCGCCGACTGCATTAGAGCTGTCTGTGTGCGAACATCTCCAACGGAGAGACGACCGCTATTGACTGAGCTTCCCCCTCATAGACCTTCCAAAGCGATGGAAAAGTTGCTAGGTATTAAAAAGCTGATTGAAACTGAGTGGGAGAAATATTTACAGACAAGAAGGATAAAACGGCCTGCATTGAACAGTAGGCCAACTCCCTGACATCCATTTTCCTTAGCAGCAGCAGTTATGTAGACGATGTTGTTCGCATAATCATGTAAACCACACACGACATACACACAGACAATGCGACATGTAACTGTGAGTCCTCGTTTGTTTTTCATGCGACACAGGTAGGTTCTGCTGCGGAGCTAACAAGTTTTTTTTATCTGTGAGAAAACGTCACAGCCATGCGTTGGATAGTGGCTGGCTGTAGGTAAATTATGTACATTTCACCACGGTTACACATCCCGGACGCAGAGTAAGATACGTGCGATCCGTTAGCCTGTTTTGAATATTTATATAGGTACCTATATTTTATCATGCAACGTGTAACAGAAAGGCACCTTGAATTATGTGAATCTGCTCATGAAACTGAACAACTTTAGCCAACGAACATATAGGTTGAATAAAACGAAAAAACATTTTGACATCTCATACAAAATGTATCAGCTATTTAAGTAGTGGGATTATGGAAAGCCAAATTTGTTTCACTATGTTCCTTGGTTTTCAGTTTCATGGGCAGATTCACATTTTTCAGGGTGCATATACCCTTTCTGTTACACCCTGTATACTGTGTTTTTTTTTATATGTATTAATGTGTTTTATTATCATGTGGTGGGCGGGAATGAACGGTCAAAAACACGAAATTCTAAAGCTGTTGTATACTTTTTGTCGCTTCAAGTACAGCATGTAATCCTAAAAGACATAAACGCATTTGACCCTCGCTATAAAAAGAATTTGTCGCCAACCACGTCCAGGCGTGACCGTATAAACGATAAACCCTCATGTTTACCTCCGTGCTACCTTTTGCATGCCTCTTGATAATTCATCGCCATACATTCGCGTAATGTCGAAAGACAGAATGAATTATAAATGAGTTTGGGGACGAAATCGTATGAAAGTCAATGAGAACGAAACTGCAGGTAAAGTTTTTAACTTGTACTGACAATAATATAGGTTAATAAAATAATTGAAATTGTGTGGATAAGAAACTCTTGATTTTAGTTTATAGGCTAGACTAATCTAGTTTACACAGAATCATCAAAGGCACTGAGATTCCTATTCCTACTCGCTGACGGAACACAACCAAAGTAGGACGGCTCGGAAATTACCAATTAAAAGTTGGTTATCAACATATTAATTGGGTTTTATGTTTATAGTCATCTCACACCTGTATTTATAACTTATTATGAATTACCTTATTAATATTAATAATCGAGAGGAAAAACCAAGTCCAAGAAATGGGACGTAGATAGTAAAATATCATCATCTAGACTTGCTCCAGACCTTCTTATTTGTAGCTTCAAGAAGCTATCTTCCAAGAAGTACTAGTAACACATTCTGGGGTATGAGATTCGAGTTCAAAAGTTTCCCATCACGCGAGCATAAGTTCCCCGAAGCAATATGAAGCATAAAATGGATGACAGTTTTTAATAATAAAGTCTCTCGTGTCGCTCCGTTCCAGCGATTCCCAGATCATTCTACACAGCTGGATTCCAAGAATGCTGGCGTCGACTGGCGACCCGTCAACTGTGAAACGGAACGTGACCATTGACGCCTGTTATCGACCTGGAAACTCGCTATAGATACTTGAAAGCAATAAGATAGATGGTAAAAATGAGGTACAAATTGTTAATACAATGCCGTGTACATAAAATGTCACGGAGAGTAACAAAAAAACAATTTCTTTTGAGAAAAATACAAAAAATAACACAATTGCGACAGTAGTTTGGCCTTCTAAAAACAGGAATGTATCACATCTCACTAAAAGCATTCTAGCAAAACCTTACTGGGAAAATACAAACCGGGAAAAATACCGTTTAAAATCTCCGCCTGGAGCGATACAGTCTGTGATTTTATTGTGGAAACGTCGGGTGGCTTGAACGCCGGTCGCCTGCCATGTTAATTCTGTTAACGCCCATAGCCAACCCATAGCTCCATAGCGCAGTCGGTTTCCAAAAGGGGTGTTCTCGTGATCTGCGCGAAACGAAACGTGACCGCGTTGACGGTTGACGCGCGGAAACGCCAGGCTGTATGGTTGAATACCATTGCCTATGCTCAAAGGATAAAAAAGAAATACGCTGAGCGGTCACCGATTTTCAGACGTGAGTTTAGAGCACCATTTAAAATTGTACGCTGCAGGTTAAAAATGTAAGGACAAACAATTATACGCTTTTAGAGCGATGGCAACAATCAAATTCGCGTTCTAAAAGGTAGACCTTATGTCTGCTACGGAGAGAGCTGTGAGAGTGGCAACGTTCTGGGCGGATGAAATATAATTTGTCTCTTGCCATTAATTCGAAAGAAGAAGAAGAAGAAGAAAAGGTAGACTGCAAAATCCATATTTTTATTAAATCCGAATCATCACGAAGAATTTTATAATTTACAAAGTTAGCCTCAGGAAATCTTAAATTCTCAGACGACACGAAAAATAGACTACCAGCTAACACTTTAACTACCACACCAACTGTTACAAAGCTAACGGTTAATAAACGTTGCATAATTCGCTTTCAAAAAGCAACCTAAAATTAGATAATTGGCGGGTTCTGTCTAAAAGGCGGCAAAAGAGGCACAAGTCACGCGATGACGATTCCGAAAGGTTGGAGAATTCATCACAGTGGCTCCATAATAGTAGCCTTTTGAAATTGTATGAAAGACTTTATGTAGCCTGGAGAACTATACCTACTGACTACCCCAAAAATTATATTTTGCGTCGCGTCTCCTGCGATATCTGATATCGTGAAATATACAGGTTATAAAACATAATGTTATATAGGCCTAGGATGCTTGTTTATCCTAGTAGGCGACCCGGTATAATATATCACGGAAAGCCGTTACTTTTGGCAAGCAGATTGGCGAGCGCAAACGCATATTTTACGCCACTTGCATAAAGATAGCGGGTGGGATTTTGCCTCTGTATCCTGCAGACTTCACTATATCTCCGTCAACGGTTTTTCTAAAGCCTACTACATTAGACAAAGGAATAATATTTCAAATTGCTTTAGGAGTAGGTTTAAGGAAATTGCACTACATTGACAACTGTGTGTCTCTTCGAGAAGCAGCTGACAAATTCCTCAGTTTTTCATCGCTCTCAGTCCAGCATGAAGTTAAAACAAACCAGCCACAGAACACAAAGGCTCGTATTTATAAAGCGATCTCAAGATTGAGAACAATATTAAGTGCGGATTTGACAGGTGATTTTGTACTGATACGAACTCAAGCTCGCTGTCACTCTTGAGGGCTGATTTTAAATACGGGCCAAAGAGTGTTGACGGCAACCCGAGCCGGGAAGCCAGTTTCATCAGCTGTCAGTTGGGCAAAACTTCAATGGCCTAACAAATGTCTCACCACAGTCATCACTACCTTCTAAAAGGTATTTCAGATAGAACTATGCATCCACCATAGCATTGCATGTTCAACATAAAGTTAAAACAAACCAGGAATACAAAGACTGTTGACGGCAACACTACGGCAACCTGAGCCGGGAAGCCGGTTTCATCAGCTGTCAGTTGGTTTTGAGAACGGTGTCGTCGTATCAACCAAATGGTAGCATTGTGAAAGTAGCTGTGGCAACGCGGCGTGCTCACGCGCACCGCTATGTTGCCAAGTCCTTATCGAAACAATATGGCGTTGGTAATGTGAAAACTGTTTGTTGTTCAAAAGTTTCAAAATCAGTCATAAAGAAAATCCATAAAACAATTTACGATATAACCTTTTAATGGAATTGGTACAATGTCAGCTACCAGATTCCATCTGAAATATTTTCGATTTTTATCTGAAAAATCCATCTTTTATCATCATCAGTTTCGTTTCTTTTCGTTACTAAATTGGTACCTGTCTAAGTGCGAACTTTGTCTTAGTAAAAATTGTCTCTTTTTATCTCTCTTTCACTCGCATACCTTCCTTTGATTTCCTTTTCCAGACTATAATCCCACTAAATTACCATACCGTTATTCACAATTACCTACGTGACTGTTCATCTGGCAACTGGCAACACTATTACGACTGGCACAATGTGTGAACAATGTTGGCACGGCGCATCAAAGTTTGGCAGGCGGCGCCGGCGCAGCTTTCGAAACGCCCCACATATCCAGCACTAATGTTAACCGCACCACATCTGCAGCCGATTCGTGAATCATAGCTGCAGTGAGCTTGAGCCAACTCTGACGTCATTTGCTTTGGGAACTAATCCTAGTATGGATAGTATTATAGACAAATCAAAATATTTTTGCATGTTCGTAAAAACTTTTCAATAAATCCGTTAACTATAAATGTATTCGCCTCGTCAACAACACAACTGCATCAATTACAGAGTCCTCACAACGAGGGTGCTCCGTCATTGTCACATTACAATTTTCCTCCATACCTCACCGGCCGGAATGACAAACAGCGGGACAAAAAAACGAATTGGAAATATAAGGTACATGTGTAAACTGAAATATGCCGCGTCGGAGCGAGTGGGGGAACGATCCGTCCAATGCTTGTATTTAGTTTCGATTTTTAATGGGTATAATACGTTTTTGGGATGGATGCGATGCAAATAATACGTTTTCGGATATTTGTACTTATGAAAGAACTTTATAGTATATGCTTTTGATACATCAAACCCTCCTATGATCTTTCCTGTCAATATGGAATACGAAAAAATCTCGGGTGATGCGTAGCAGTACCTACTTGCCAGAGGTTCTTTTCCGCTAAGCATACAGACTCTCTACAAATGTTTACATCCCAACAGAAGCGACTGTTGTCGTCATTTCTCTATCTGTTTCCCATTTCCCTGTGCGCGGCGGGTGGCAGGCTGGCAGGATCAGGCTGTGCACGCAATTACGCGCCGGCGCCGTCGTGAGATTGCCTGCCAATTGAGTTACCGACAGCTGCTCAACGATGAGCCCTGACATTCGTCCTGATGCCCTATGTTCTATGTTATCATTTCTGTTTGACGATGGAATTTTGACTTTAATTACCGACCGACAGGTACAGGATCATGACCTCTGACATTCGTCCTTAATGTCCTGTGTTTTGCACGGAAATTATGACTTTGGTTGTATTGTAACTAAACATACGTCTCCGTCAACTCATCATTAACCCGAAAGAAAGATTCAGAAACCTATGATAATAAAAGCTGTATCAAAGGTAATAAACCTTAACTTTCGCTCCGTGATCTTCAACTTTACTGCTGCAATCACTAATCTTAGGCCCTACGTTTCTCGGTAATTCGGCACTCTAATACCTACTAATATAAACTAAGCTCTCTCGCGGATTTCTTTACGTGCCTCTTTATGTACGCGCAATAAACTATATATATCTTATCCGTGTATCTATCATCATGCCACAAATTGCCGCTGTCGTTAGCATTGTCTACACTAACTCTACTTTCATGAGAAATAACTAAGTTTCTAAAACACAAGTAAGTCACGCTTGATCCCTTACGAAGTAGGCGGAGATTCAACGATCGAACGAATAATGGAGGATTATTTTAGAAAGAACAAAATTGTGTGTTGCTGTTGTGATAGGTTGTCAGCCTTTCGCCTCAATTGGAAAACACCAAAACTCTCGTCACACTCTCCACAGATTTCTACAGTATGCCTAGGAAGATAAGAAGCTGAAACATTCTATGTTTTATTTTTTTAGCACGGAAGAAAACTTATACCGGTACAGACAGAGGCGGCAAACAGAATTCAAATTAGATACCTCGCATCCATTTTGCGGGCAAACGATATTAAGTGGCAATCCCGTACGGTGCGCGTAATTCTCAGCCCGTCCGATTTCATTACGAACCGGCGCGGCGGAGTGAAAACTGTGCGGTTGACGCAAGTATATAACCCCATGGAATCTAGAGAACACAGTTGGAACACATTATCTAATTTGCTAAGCAATGCTTTTCGTACGGGATAGGTTAAGTATCATTTGAGTTAGACTACTTATTACTTAAACTGTGTGGTGCCGGGTTAGAATAGCATCACCCCACATTACAGGGCTGCGGAATTACCTGCAGCTTTATTAATATTCCCATGAGAGTAAGTTATTGATCAGTGGTAAAATAATGCCTTTGGTTAATTTACAATCATATTCATTAGAGATAAAAATAAAAATATTTCTTTATGACTTGCAGTAATGCATTTTTATTTACACTGCTACGGACATTAAAAATGCTGCCAATCAAAAGGTTAACCACTTAAAGAAATGCCAATCATTGTCACTATCGAAGTATTTATCGGCGATACCGATCTAGCGTACAAAGAAAGTGCAATTGCCAATCAGGAATCGAACCCGGAACCTCCCGACGTCCCGACAGCGCGCCGACTGGAACGCGTCAAGCTGCGCGCGCGCCGATCACTAAACTATGCAATTAAATGGCAGCGGATCGTGCACATAAAATACTGCTTCCTGCTTTTATCAAGTGGGTTTTTCGAGTCGACGAACGACCCGACGAACCCTGTGTCAGAGCTTTTGAACCGCCAATTAGTAACATTTTAATAGGCTTTTGACATGTTTGTTCAACGACCACTACCAAAAACAGCGACCGGGACCAACTGCCTCCAAGATCAGGTAATTCAGCCTTGGGCGTACTAACCAAACTGATGAAAATCTCACAAACTGAAATCTCACAAATTGACAAACATCAACGTTCGTCTTACGGAATCGAGCCCACTACCTGCGGACCGGAAGCCCATGGCTCAGGCCACTAGACCACGGAGGCAGTCACAGTCACTATGCAATTAAATGGCAGTGACGCATTGCGCGCATAAAATACTGCTTCCTGACGAGAGCGCGATAAAAACGCACCAAGAATGAAGATCAAACTAAAGATATTGAGAAATTGAATAAATTATGCGGGTATTTCTTCAAGCGAGACAGCTAAGAAAAACTTAAAACTTTTCTTTTGGTTTTGGTTGTTGCTAGCTGTTAAGGAGGGAAGTACCTACTCTAAATCGGGCTAAACAAGGTCCGGCAGTTCACTTTGTTATGATAGTTAATAGTTTAATTTTCAATAAATCTATATATGGTTAGCTTCTCAAAAATATGGAGAACAACTAGATTCAAGACACACACATCAAGCTTTAACTCATAGTCTATAGTAGCTTGTAGAGTTTGCTGAATCGCGTTCTACTGCCAGTCTGGCGTATCTTTAGCACAGTGTTGTGGATTCGCCGCGCCCTGCAATGGGAGCAGGCAAACATGTTTATTTGTGTCGGCACTCGGCCTAAACGGTGCCCACATATTCTGCTACATAATTACTGCCAGTGCACACGCTATTACGCTTTTATAGGCTTAGGATAGACTATTCGTACGCGGGTTCATTTGTCGCGATTATATTGTTGTAAATATAGAATCCTCTTAGAAACTAGTTCATAAAGGTGAACTTATCTCTGTAAGTCAACCTTTAAAGTGCAATATGGGAGCATAACTGATTACCTATATAAGATAGAAGAACTAGACGGCCGTCGAGAAGAGAAGGAACACCAGTTTATTCTGCTGACCTTGAAACAATATTTTTACGTGAGATTTGCAGGCAAACATTTAAGTATATTTTAAAAGATTTTTGGCTTAAAAAAGCCGAGCATGTTATCCAAAGTAGTCAAATACTTCATGTTACGGTTTCATAATATATCAATGTACAGACGTACCTATCTGTTACAGTTTTATATCGCAGTCGTACATCCATCTATCTTTGTACTTTGTGTGGTATGGGAACTCTCGTTCTGTTGCTAGCGAGGTGAAAGAGGTTAGGTGAGACAATGTGCGCTTGGGAAACAAAGGAAATTGCGTTCTTTGTTGCGGTAATTAGGTTCTTTTCACAATCCGTCTAGACTCCTGGTACAAGTTATTAACAAAATGGATCTTTTGTTTGTGTTTAATTAATCATCTTGTTAAAAAATCTCACTTCTATGCTGGACTGGGAGAGATAGAATAACATAGATTGTGCCAGCTGCATCTCCTCCCGGGCATGCTGTAAAAACCAGCTAAGGGATTCGAGGGTTTATTTAGGCGATGGGCTGACAACCTGTCACTACAGCAATATACAGATATATCTTAAACAACCCTCAAAACTTGTCAGACGTGGCGGAACGACCTTTGTTTGGGTTCTTGATTCTCTGCCAACCCCATTTGGGATACAGGCGTGATTGTAAGAGAGGAAAGTGACGGAACTCATGAGTACAATCGACAGCATAACAAATACACAACAGTACAATTTCAATTAACTATAAATCCGGAATATTGGAACTATCTCTGTACCTATATGATTCCTATAATCGGATAACTCAACCTGTTGCGCGGATGCAAGTAGTTCCACAAATACCCACAGATCTGGTAGCGTTTGATGTCGGCGCGGGCTAACGAACTTCTATGATTAATTAACTAGAACATCGATGACAGACTTGGGAGCTATTTTCTACCCAGTGGTTTGGATATTGCGACCTCCTTGGAGTTCTTAATCGAGTTTATGTATTGTGTTTTGTTTGGGATTGTGACTCTAGTCTATGTCAAGAGGTGAACTGTTACTGTGATGCTTAGAGTCGACGATGGAGAGAGCTGTCCCAGAAGGTTTGAACTTGAAGGTTCTTATATTTCTTTCCACATAAGGTGTAGTTTATTAATTACGATAGGTGATTTTGGTAATGTTTCAACCCAAAGTTTTATTTTTAAATGTCGTGTGATTTGCCTCGACCAAAAATCTCACGTGAGATTTATCTAAGTGCCCAAAATTAAGGAACAAGTAGCTTAATGGCTTCGAATTTCGGTGGAAGGAAGCAAGAAGCCAACAAAATCTTGCTTTTGTTCAGCTCCACGCATTTCGAAATAAAATATTTTTGTGCGAACCGTACCGCTGAGGTTTCTTTACGGTAGAAAAGTTTAAAGTAACGATAACAGAAAAGGGCAAGAATTTTATTTAGGCATTTCGCTCTTTGTGACTCAAAGAAAAGCCCGGATGGTGTAGTGGATGGGGCCGCGGCCTTCTGTGCTTCTGTGGTTCGAATCCCACCACGTACCAATGTGTTTTTCGGTTTTCGAATTTCATATGTACGTTTATTCGGCGCTTTTACGGTGAAGGAAAACATCGTGAGGAAACCTGCACACACCTACAAAGAAATTCAAAGGTTGTGTGTAACCTAATCTAGTATTGGGTCTGGTTCTGGGTTGCGGAGGTCAGATGGCAGTCGCTCTGTGTAAAAACCAGTACCCTCGTTCAATCACCTAGATTAGGTAGCCGACCCCGAGAGATACGGGAAAAAGGCTAGGAAGATGATGATGCTCTTTGTGACTCGACACGGGACTGGATATTTGGAAATGTCTCGGAAAATGGCAATAAGCTAAATGGTAAAAAACAGCTGAAATTGTGAAATTCCTGAACAAAGGGCGTTCAAGTTGCCAAAGTTGGCAACGAAATTGTTTACAGAAATGTTCATTACAAGTTGAAAATTTTGTTGGGTTTCATTTATCATCATTATTCTGGCAGTTTTATTTATGAGTTTCTTCAGAAGTTTGTTTAGCTTGTTACGAATTTCACATTTTAAGCCGACGTTAAGAACATTATACAAATATTATAAGCAAGATTTGTTAGTTTCTAATCGATTTTATCATTAGAAAGTTACATAAGTAATTTAGGTTCTTCTTCTTAAGTTAGGTGAGTTACAAGTTTTTTAACCCCTATTCGGATAGGTACTATTAACTACCCTGATATCCTCCACAAATAGACTGAAACAGCTGGCACAGAACAGACGTCCACATACATGCAAAAATAAACTGTATCTCAAAAGCGTAGGATGCAAAGGTAGACAGAAGCTGATAAGATAACGCAACACAAAGTGGAGAGTGCTTGCGTTTTAGTGGGGCGCCCCGGTATCTACTGTTCTGGCTGCCGACCGAAAGAGAAATGGTTTAAGGTGGTTCGATGAGCTCACTAGCGACCCCACTAGTAATAAATTTAATGTGTCTCCAAAAAAAAACATTATAATGAATATTTTACGTTTTGCGAAAATCGGGAGAAATTATTCATTTAGTAATCCATCAGGCTTTTGAATTATATCTTGCTAAAAGTGGCCACTTTTGGCAAGATAGACATTCAAAGTAGTGGCCGTATTCATGACTAAATATAGAATTACTTCCGATTTTCGCAAAACGTAAAATATTCATTAAAATGTTTGTTTTTGAGGCACAATAAATTTATTACTAGTAGAGGCGCTAGTGAGCTCAACATACCACCTTTGTATGTCTTTGGTTTTTGTCTCTTATCTTGCAGCGATAAGAAGCGAACAGAATTGGAAACTGTTACAAATGCATTTTGGACGGTTGTGTGAGCTGTTTTTACATACATACAATCATGCCTTTATCCCTAATGGGGTAGGCAGAGTAAAAACAACCTAAACAAAGGGTTCGCCCGCCACATCTGACAAGTTTTGAGGGTTCTTTCTTACAGATGATTATTTATAGTGCTATAGTGACTGGTTGTCAGCCCATTACTTAACTTGCAGTACACTGAAACCCTCGAATCCCTCAGCTGGTTTTACAGCATACCAGGTATAACATGCAGCTGGCACATACTATGTTCTTCTATCACTCCCAGCCCAGCATGGAAGCTGTTTTTATCTCTACTTATATTTTGTGCTAGTCTAGCTTTTGGAAAAGCAGTTTAATTTGCTGTATAATACTCTTCTATTTACTAGCCCTTTTCCCGTATTTGCTGTATAATACAATTCAACCAATTTCAGCTTAACACACTTTTGAAACGAGAAGCTTACACCGTCATCAAACTTCTCCTCATATCGTGCAAACTATGTAAGTTCTGAGACCATATTACACCTTATTACATATAACCTGGCAACACATTGTTACACGAACAAGTTTACTAACTTGAGCTGCTTTCTTAACAATGTTACATATTTCCACATATACAAAGTTGAACTAATATCACACTAAAGCTGGATTTTATTGGGGGAATTATATTACGACATTAGGACGAATTAGACCAAGTCGAATAAATTGTTATTTGTTTGTAACGATGTAGCATTTCTGCTACTGATTAATTCTTAATTATTTTTAATTATAAATTTTACAAAATGTAAACAAATACGTGTCAGCTTTGACCATTTCAAATCATTATGACAAAGAGTTGTCATTCTTTACTTTACTCCATAGAGTCTATCATCTAAGGTTTCACTTCATCCATTTTACCTTCTTTATGCTTTTTCCAAATTATTTCTTCGTGGATGTGCCTCTCTGTCCTCTCTTAGGTCCTCCGGAACCTCACGGCCCTCTCCAGTCTAAGAAGGACGTATTCCGAAGACTCTTTCTACTTCTGTCTACTATGAAGTCTGAACTCTTCTGAAGCTACTGGCCACTATTGGCCACCTAGAATTTTGAATATTTGAAATCTGAAGAATTTCGAGAAATATACTGTTCCAGAACTTTCCGACTGATATATAAGCTCCTGAAAAGCTGTCAACTGGAGAGTTCTTGGGAAGAAGTGAACCAGTCAACAACACCTTTACTCTCTTGGAAAAACTACGGCTGATCCACATTCTTCGGTCTCCTATCCTCTGAGTCTCCGCTGAGGACACTCCCGCACTACGGAGGAGCCTCAATCCTCTCTTCTCTTCGGAGGGCTGCTGAGATCGCGCCCTCACTCCGAAAGTTGTTCACGCCCCTCTCCGGATTACTGAGGAGGGCTGCAGAGGACGACGTCTCATCACCTCCTCGAGGGCGCGTTACTACTTCAACGCGCCGGGCTACACTATAAGGTTACGGTTATCTAAGAGAGGGCTATATTTATCTACTCCACGAAACACTCTCTTCTTTTCCTTTGGCCTATTCCCTAACTAATAAATCTCATTTATAATTACATTCCTCTTTTCTTTGTTTACTTTTGTAGGTAGGTTAGTCCTAGGGCTTATTTAGGGCACCTACATACATTACACTTTACAGTACCTACTCATTCACGCTCCCAGGAGTCGCGGACACCCTCTTGGAGGGACACTATACATTAGCTGATCTTCTGAGTAGGCACTCACCTGTGTGTACCTGGGTTCCTTAGGGCGCTCTAGCCCTCTGGAATTGAGGTAACACTACAGTTTGGCGCCCACGGCAGTTTTCGACCCACGAAATCTCCTCTTATTTTATTTCTAAATTCTAAATCAACACTTCTTCTAGTGAAATTTTTGATCCTATTTGGCATATATCTTACTTCTGCTTGAAACCAATAAAGTGTCACTCCTATTGACCCTCTTTAGTGTTACTCATATGGGCCCTCTTTTGTGTCCCTCTTTTTGATCCCCTCTTTTTATGTCTCTCATTTACGTTTCTTACGATTTTTTTTTGTTGTGTCACTCTTATTGACACCCTCTTTTTATGTCACTCTCATTTCTTACGATTTTATTGTTCCTACCTCATTTTTTGCTATGGGTGATACTAACCTTTTATTGCTTAGCTTCGAATTTTGGCTGTCTCGAAGTTTTAGTTTACCTACATAACTTCTATTTCTTTTCTTTTCCCTTTCTATTGTGCGGTTAACGACACATTAAATAAGCCCTCGTTACTTTCTCTCTTGTCCCTTATCTTTTCTTTCATACGTTCGGGGGATGTCTCTAATGATCCTAGAACTGTATCTGTGCGGTTGATAACACAAAAAATAAGCCCTTATCACTTTTACTTCTTTTGTGCGGTTGATAACACATTAAAAAGCCCTTATCATTTCTAACTCTCTATCTGGGAGTTCTTTTAACTTATTCTTTGTTCCTTCGGTTTTAAGCAGGAGCGGTCGACTACTCCAAAAATAAGCCTTAGGTCAAGCATACCTGAGCAGTATACTCTGGAGTAGGCGCCATTGAATGTGAGCCCTACCCCAACCAGTGTAAGGTGAAGTATGAGAATATGAGTGATGGAAGTATGTCAGTTTTCTGAGTGTGTAGAGTAAGCTGCTCCTAACCTCAAAATTTTTGTCTCAGGAAAAAATTTTCTCGGGGTTGTTGGGGAAATGTAGCATTTCTGCTACTGATTAATTCTTAATTATTTTTAATTATAAATTTTACAAAATGTAAACAAATACGTGTCAGCTTTGACCATTTCAAATCATTATGACAAAGAGTTGTCATTCTTTACTTTACTCCATAGAGTCTATCATCTAAGGTTTCACTTCATCCATTTTACCTTCTTTATGCTTTTTCCAAATTATTTCTTCGTGGATGTGCCTCTCTGTCCTCTCTTAGGTCCTCCGGAACCTCACGGCCCTCTCCAGTCTAAGAAGGACGTATTCCGAAGACTCTTTCTACTTCTGTCTACTATGAAGTCTGAACTCTTCTGAAGCTACTGGCCACTATTGGCCACCTAGAATTTTGAATATTTGAAATCTGAAGAATTTCGAGAAATATACTGTTCCAGAACTTTCCGACTGATATATAAGCTCCTGAAAAGCTGTCAACTGGAGAGTTCTTGGGAAGAAGTGAACCAGTCAACAACACCTTTACTCTCTTGGAAAAACTACGGCTGATCCACATTCTTCGGTCTCCTATCCTCTGAGTCTCCGCTGAGGACACTCCCGCACTACGGAGGAGCCTCAATCCTCTCTTCTCTTCGGAGGGCTGCTGAGATCGCGCCCTCACTCCGAAAGTTGTTCACGCCCCTCTCCGGATTACTGAGGAGGGCTGCAGAGGACGACGTCTCATCACCTCCTCGAGGGCGCGTTACTACTTCAACGCGCCGGGCTACACTATAAGGTTACGGTTATCTAAGAGAGGGCTATATTTATCTACTCCACGAAACACTCTCTTCTTTTCCTTTGGCCTATTCCCTAACTAATAAATCTCATTTATAATTACATTCCTCTTTTCTTTGTTTACTTTTGTAGGTAGGTTAGTCCTAGGGCTTATTTAGGGCACCTACATACATTACACTTTACAGTACCTACTCATTCACGCTCCCAGGAGTCGCGGACACCCTCTTGGAGGGACACTATACATTAGCTGATCTTCTGAGTAGGCACTCACCTGTGTGTACCTGGGTTCCTTAGGGCGCTCTAGCCCTCTGGAATTGAGGTAACACTACAACGATTCGGAATACAGCTGTTTGAGAAAAAGAATATCTAAGATGCAGTAGAAATAAGGGACGGTAGAACACCTTGCGTGAACTGTTGCAGTCGAGAAATAAACTACAGAGGCAGTTTCATTTTAATAATGTGCTACAATGCGTGAGAGTTAGGTTAGGTTAGGTTAATCAGCGAAACAGAGTGGTCGACTGGAGGTGGCAGGCGAAACCAATACTGTTAATTAACTATACTGTGGCTATTCCGGTGAAAATACTTGGCAGTAGTCTCTATAGGGTATATCAGGAGGTCAAGTTAAAGGATAATGTGGCTCGAGGCAGCAAATAGACTATCATGTGTAAGAGTGGGGTTAGAGTTTAATCGGTGAAACAGAGTGGTCGACTGGGGTGGGGGTGGCAGGCGAAACCAATGCTATTAACTAATGCTGACGACCTCCCATGCTATTATTGCTGTCAAATTTTGCGCATTTTGGCGATGCCAGAAAAGACTATAATATTTGTCGGTATGTGAGAATGTCTGAGAAGTCCAATCTAACACTCTATTAAGTCGATTCTCTCTGGACTTAATATACCTTTGTAGAGTCGAGATAGTCGGAAGGCGCACACAAAAAAATAAATTCTTTTAAATTGAAATATTATGAACAGAAGCACAAGTTTCTGTATGAAATATCTGTTTCCTTTAATGGCCTGTACAAGATAACTAAAGTTAAACCTACATAATCCGTACTAGAGGCCCAACCAATAAACAAAGTAAGTACTTACGAAACTACTACGTTGGCCAACCTTTACCCAACATACGCCGGAGGTCACTAATTGATCCGAATTTACAGACCGGACTTGTGACGTCACGTGACGTGGACGTGACACGTCGCCTGTGGGCGTGGTGAAACTAACCACCTTTTGCAGTTGGTCTGATGTGGCTTTTTAGACAGAATTCGGAATCTTACAAACTACAATGTTTTTTTTTTCTTTCTCAAACAAATTGTCTCATCGAGATGGTCAGAAAAATATTTTTTTCAATTCCTGTAAGAATTTCTTCGTGAAAGTTGTTCAGTTTCGTTGACTGATCAACCC
>JARACY010004730.1:0-25343 GCA_029255725.1 Scrobipalpa atriplicella | reverse complement strand
ATGGGGCTGGGCTAGTGATGTGACTTGGACTGACTGCGAACTCACGATGGGTTGCCGAGTGCTGTGGACCCTGGTGGCTCTGATGCTGGGCCCCTGGGCTGCGGAGGCGGGCATGATGGGTGATCAGTGCGACTGGACCGGCAGGTATGGAGATTACTTTCCTATTGTTCTATCTGGTTTTGATTTGAGCGAATAAAGATGTGTATGGTAATAATTCATTGAAGTTTGTACTTATGTAACTTTTGAGTTAAACTTTGATAAAATAAATTATTACCTTACAAATGTTTAATTTTAAAATTGAATATCTAATGTGATAGGATAGTAGAGAAAATAGTTATTTTGTTATTTACGAACATTAAAGTATTAATTAAGTAGTTACAATTACAACAAACTGAGATAACTGATGGGTGATAGACGATAATTTATTTGTTGATGTTAAACATGTTTATCAGCTCACGAACTTTTTAAAAATCCAAACAAATAGGTACTTTGGAAAGAAATAAAAAAAAATATTTCAGTCACATCAATCACAAACAGCACTGACAATTTTATAACTTTGATCACGACTCTACCTCAACTTCTTTTGCCGCAAAAACAGTCACCTCCATTAAAAACCAATTTGCGGATTTTTATCATTATGTGCAAATGCATAAAACGCTATTCGTTATTGCATATTTTGGTACATATTGATTAAAAGTGCTTATTTCAGTAGTTAAATGCGTCATTCATTGCATATTATATATACACATATTTTTCAATACAGAGATTTTAAAAAAACCTAATAGCTAAGACCAGCATAATTTCAGCCTTTGTATAACAACAAAGAATATCAATTGACGGTATACTACCCTTACGGAAGGGCGCGTGGTCAAACAGCGAGGGTGGGTTTTCCCATCGGTTTCCTATGGCGTTTCCCATTCCCATAGCCCCCCCGTTCCCACGCCACCCCATCAATGGTTCCTCACTTGTTGATTTTTGTACAGTAATCGACCCCTGCAATAAGTTACAATGCCATTTCCGGGTGTGCTTTTGTAATTATTTCTTTTTTAATGGCTGTACGTGATGACAAGAAATGGAGTTAGGATGTTCAATTGTTTTTATTATAGGTAGAAGATCTCGTGATGTTTGAAAAAAAAAAACTGGAACATAGTAAATTATTTTTTGTTTCTGGTAGAGTGAGTTGCAGATATTTTACTCTACACATAATTAGTGTACCGATATCGAAAAAAACCGTTATACTTTTAAGTATTTTAGAATATCTAATATTATTAGTCTAAATTACTAAATAGTGGCGTGGCGTAGCTCAACTTTTCAAAGATAGTCTGCATCCTGTTACAAATATTTTAAGTTCTTTCGTTTTTTATATCGCATTGTTACCAACAGCTTTGTAAAACCGATCCTAATTGGCATCTCAGTCGCCAAAAATATTTGATACAAAATTCCTGCATGCAAAACACACCTATTAGGATGAGATATCGAAACTACAAAAAATCGATGTTGAGACACGCACGCGATTGCAAAATATAAATTTCTGAGGAGTGAGAGCGTTTTGCAAATTGGCCAGTCCTCGCCCCAGGGTAGGATTCCGTGAGTCATGGCCAGATGGAAACCCTTGGACGACGATTGGAATCCTGCATGAAATTGCCTTTGCCTGCGATATTTGCACATAATGATAAAAATCCGCAAATTGGTTTTTAATGGAGGTGACTGTTTTTGCGGCAAAAGAAGTTGAGGTAGAGTCGTGATCAAAGTTATAAAATTGTCAGTGCTGTTTGTGATTGATGTGACTGAAATATTTTTTTTTATTTCTTTCCAAAGTACCTATTTGTTTGGATTTTTAAAAAGTTCGTGAGCTGATAAACATGTTTAACATCAACAAATAAATTATCGTCTATCACCCATCAGTTATCTCAGTTTGTTGTAATTGTAACTACTTAATTAATACTTTAATGTTCGTAAATAACAAAATAACTATTTTCTCTACTATCCTATCACATTAGATATTCAATTTTAAAATTAAACATTTGTAAGGTAATAATTTATTTTATCAAAGTTTAACTCAAAAGTTACATAAGTACAAACTTCAATGAATTATTACCATACACATCTTTATTCGCTCAAATCAAAACCAGATAGAACAATAGGAAAGTAATCTCCATACCTGCCGGTCCAGTCGCACTGATCACCCATCATGCCCGCCTCCGCAGCCCAGGGGCCCAGCATCAGAGCCACCAGGGTCCACAGCACTCGGCAACCCATCGTGAGTTCGCAGTCAGTCCAAGTCACATCACTAGCCCAGCCCCATAGCAGCCAACAGAATAAACACAACGTAAAGTCACAAAAATTTTAAATTTCGAATACGCTTTCAAACGCAACGTCCTTCCACCACAGGCGCAGAAACTTTACTAACTTAGCTGAAAGAGATAGCGTTCATCTCAGTGAGTGTGATAGAGACGAACATAATAACAGTTTGTTAGAATGGATCGGCAAATGTTACTATCTTTATCTTACATACGAGAAAAGTATTCATACGATTGTAAATCTTATGACTGAGAAATACGGTCTCAAATTAAATACACTGTAATTTGTAAATCTCAAAAGCGACTCTCTTAGGCGACTCTACATTCTATAAAGCTTTTGAGTTGGCGGGAAAAAGTTTTTGTGATTGTTTTTTTAATCGATTGTTATTAGGTATTATTATCGTCATTAGTCATTGTTCTAACATTCTAACAACCGACCATGATGTTCTATTAGGTACGATGTTATTCTCATATTGCTTAGAATAATATAAATCCACACAATCACATCGATTTTAGATATGTAGAGTTTTTAAGGAAAGCTGTAAGAAACACCTAAGTATTAACTAAACAACTTGAAAATAATAGGAACATTTGCCAACAACCTGAACCAAAAATTGCGAACTATAATTTGCTAATAATTAATTGTCTAGTCTAGCCTACCCATTAAATATAAACATTTTATTGGTCAATTATACCTAATCATTAGGTCGTACAAACTTAATCGTTTAGAAATAGCACATTTAAAGACCCTTCAAATAAAAGATACGCGAACTGCCGAAACGATAATAGCAAAACAGATAATAATAACCATCTATACTACCCCATTTTTTGTCCATGACTTGGCATGGCACAACCCCTATTTTTTACATCGTTTAGCGTTATGGGCCTCAAAATAAAGACTGCGCTTTCAAATATTAGTTATAATTATAGATAAAAGATGGCATTTTTTGCTGCCATCTTAACAACTTGTTTCTGCGGTGTGGTTTTACTTTTCAAAAGCAATTTGTTTTGATTAAATCTCATAAGAAATTTATGGTTTCCGAACATTATGATGACTCTACATTCAATAATACCTACGTATAAGGTGATTTTTATTTTTCGCGAGTGATAGTAGTTAAGTTACCGCTACATAAAACTACCTATAGACTACCCAACCTACCTATTATAGTATTAAGTAGGTAGGAGGTAGGTACTTATTTAAATTACTAGTAAAAACAATAAAATAGGAAGTTCTTAACTTAACTCATATATCTTTCTTTACCCATTTTCTAAAAAGTGCAATTTACGCCATCATAATCCAAGCATAGGGTCAAAAATGCGTGACCAAGTTAGCCATATTTAGAGGACGCACCACCTCGCGCGCTTTGTTTGCGGCCAGATATACTGAATCAATAGACCATGTTTGTTTGGCGGCAGATAACGGCTTTGTCACCCACTGCTTGCTTAGGCCTTAGGCCTGATTCGCCCTTATCGCGTACGTTGAAGGGAAAACAATCGTCGATTCAAGACCTTTAGCTTATAGGTCTACCCATATTCTCGTGTTTTCTATATTACTGAGATCTACCTGCCTGATTGATTAGGACGGAGTTTTTGCCGTTGGAACAATAAATGCGATTTTCTCGTCTCTTGAACTTAAATCCTATCCTAAACTATACCGGGTGTAAGGGACAGCGTCCCGCAAACTGATAGGGGTTGCTCAGTCAACGATACTGAACACATATCACCAGGATTTTTTTTCAGGAAATGAAAAAAAATATTTGCTTTTCCATACAAATTGTCTGATCAATGTTGTCATTTTGTATGAAAAAGCAAATTTTTATTTTCATTTCCTGACAAAAAATCCTGGTGGTAGTTGTTCAGTATTGTTGACTGAGCAACCCCTATAAGTTTGCGGGACGCTGTCCCTTACACCCCGTATACAAATACAACCGTGTCCATTGTTTAGTTGAGACTCTATCTAAAGCCTACATACTATAGCTCACTTAGGCTCTGAAAGCTCTAGAATGCTAGTATTTTTCTTTACCGGATTTGATTCCTAGACTTGTTTTATCAATTAGAGTCTAGACCGTTAACAACTTTTTAAACTGCAATTTCCTGATTATACCTACATAGTTAGTATTTATAGATGAGAACTTAGGTACTAAGTACATTCATATTCTTCTCACTAGACTCTACTAGCACAGTGTAATATATGAGTCTGTCTGACGGTCAGACTATTGAATTATACTATGCTACTAGACTAATAGAGTTTATAAAATAATTACATTCAATACGATATATAATCCATTTTCTCGATAGATATTATTGAAAACTATTGTACAGAAAAATTATAGGTATACCTAAAAACAAAACCATTGTAACTTTTCTTGTTATTAAAATATAAAAGTTGCATAGGTTTATTACATTTGATATAAAAAGATCGGAACCTTATTCTCATTCATAATTAATTTAGCAACGGAACTAAGCACTTATAGGTTTTAATTACGATGCTTGTCTCAGTTTCATTACTTGTAATGTGCTACATTTCAGTAGTTTGCTCTTATGGTGAGACATCTCCTACCAAAACATGTATATGGCACAAGGATTCATGTAAGTACTTATTCATTTTTCAAGTTTAGTTTTCACAATGAAATATTTTTCAAAAACGGCCAGAGGTAGAGCAGTTTTCAGAAATATATAGCATCACCCCATCACTTTAATGAACTTAGTGTATGAGTCCATCTATCTAAAAATCTTTAGGAATTAATTAAATGTGTGGATACCTATTGCTTTAGTAGGTATTAATCGTTTCTTAGCCCATCGCCTAAACTGCATAAATCATACTTACTTACCTAACGCCCTACCTACATAAAATAAAATCTTTAAGACAAATACCAGGTGTAAAGAACAGCGTACCAAATACTTACTGATAGGGGATACGATATTGTTCAGCCAAGGAAACTGAACAACTTTCAATTCTTTCAGGAAATGAAAACAATTTTTAGCTTTTCCATACAAATTGTGTGATCGAGGGGATCGAGGTGGTCACTTTGTATGGGAAAGTCTTTTTTTTTCTGAAAGAATTTCCTGGTGAAAGTTGTTCAGTTTCGTTGACTGAGCAACCCCTATCAGTATTCGGTACGCTGTCCTTTACACCCCGTATAGTTCTAGCCTCACATAAAACATCGCATCACCATTCACAAAGCCAAGAGTACCTACACTCTTTAACAATTTAAACAGAACTTTCACAACGCAGTCGAATTTGTTCTTGTCGGATAGATAAATGCTTCAATTAACAGTGCCCATTAGACGGCTCTACAATCGCTTAGAGGACTTCCACTGTACACATTATATCTTGCTTCATTAATCAACATTTAAGCTAAAAGTGTAGAATAGTTATTAATTCTAATTACTTATTTGAATGGCAGTCATATAGGTTTTAATGAAATCGAGAATTGAAATTCAAAAACATCATCATTATAATTATGTTTACCTGAGTAGAGATTTCTAGCGATATGACCACCTAGACGCACATTTTTTACGCACGATTTTTGTTTTGAATAATTTTAAAGCATGTAGCGCTCGTTGGTCAAACGGTTGGTGCATATTCATTCTGATAACGAATGTTAAGCAACCATCGCCGTGCCCAGGCCAGGTCACCCAGACCGGTAGTGGTATAACAAATCGAGCGTTTCCGTGCTTCGGAAGGCACGTTAAATCTTTGTAGCCGTCCCGTTAAGCCATGTCAGAGCAGAGGCTATTGCTCATTGGCGGCTTGAAAACTCTAACAGCTTGGTTGGCCACAAACCTGGCAGGGTTGCGGAGCACAGATGGCAGTCGCTCTGTCTAAAAACTAGACTAGTTTACTAAGTACCCTCCCTCCTCGTTCAATTCCCTAGATCAGGTTGCCGACCCCGTGATATACGGGATAAGGCTAGGGAGATGATGAAATACCTGATTTAGCCATCTAATTTATTATTTATTTAACAGTTTATTGTACACATGAACATACATTAGGACACAACAGGCGCTGCTTATTTCTAAAAAGAAATTTCTTACAGCAGACCTTATAAGTGTGATAGCATAAAACGTAATGCTGATAAGACGTGCACAATTTAAATATTTAATCTACATGAGCAGTAAATAAATATAATTTACACACCTCTGCATTATTATATCAACATAATGTATCAAGGAACTTGCGTTTAAAGCAAGAAAATAATCCCAAGGGATATAAAGTTGTATGGAAATCCTTAATAGCCCAAGGGTTATTATGAGATTTGAATTTGGAATGTCATGTGAACTACTAAGAAAATAATTTTCAGAAAAAAAATATGGCTGTGTGTGTATTAAAACTGTTGCCACACTCGCCTTCTGTGCTTCCCGGCGAGTGTAAAAAGGCTGTATGACTAGTTATCTGTATGTGCTCTTTGCGTTGCACTATAAAAAAAATAAACTAAAAAAAAAGAAAACGCGGTTTGTTTTTGCAAAAGTTTTTCTTTCATTGATTTTGACTTCCATTTCGTAAATTGTCGAGTGAAATTAATATTTTGACTCCAGAAAGACATTGTGACTAGTATTTTATCGTATTTTTGTTATTTATATTGAATATGTTAAATATGAACAATTCGTTTTTTTTGGAAAAATACGTAGGTAGTGGATTGTGAACATGAAGTGTAGTTCAGTGAGTGTGAGTTGACTTTCGGATCTGTTGCTTCTGGTATGTTTTCAATATTTATTTATCTATCAATATTACATGATCAGGTATATTTCTGAGCTTTATTATCTTACAGACGCCTGCCACCGTCTAAGTAATCTGTGCAGTAGGTGTGTAAAATATAGTATGCTCCTCGGGAATAAATGTGTCTTCGCCTTGGGCAGACTTGAATCCCTCGCTACATTCAGGATTCTTGTCATAATTCCCTCGCTTCGCTCAGGAATTAAAGATTTAATTCCCTCGCTGCGCTCGGGAATTAATCCTAGAATCCTTCATTCCGCTCAGGATTCAATATGCTGCCCGTGACGTTAGACACTGCTTTATTCCCGCGTTGCATAATATACTATAATTTAACTAAACAGAACAGATACCTACAATCTACATAATTTAATTATTTATAATAACGTTGCCTACATTTTTCCTACAGGCGTTTCCGAATGTCCAGAAGATCTCGTGGAAGTGACTGGTGACTGCAAACAAACGTATTGGAGGGCACAGAAGACTTGTAAGCAGCCTGTACCCCAGTTCATAGGCTACAAATGTGGTTTCTCCCGTTGCGACTGTCCAGACCATCAAGTTATGGAGATGGCTACAGGATTTTGTTACGAGCTCGATAACTGCCCCCCGATGCACCACACGCCACCTGCACGAGATTCTGATATGATAGTATGAGAAACTGGTAATCTGTGCTGGTATTAAACATTTGATTTTGTTACATGCCTTTTGGAGGCACACCTTTTTTGATCCATACTTGTTGGTTCAACTTATGAATGTTATTTTATTAGAAACTTGGTTTAATTTTGAATTAAATGTTGATATTTTTGATTACTAATAAAACTGTGATTTAATGTTAGTAGCTTCGTGTTTTTATTATAGTAAATTAGGTATAGGAACGAAGAAAATAATAAATAAATTAATATCCTGCTGAATGCTATGGCTGAATGCAGTTAATATTTGTGCATGTCTAAAAAAGTAAGGAATTAAAAAAAAAATGTCAATGTCACGATCAGCTGTTTCAGTCAGTGCGAGTGTGTTGTATAATTTTCTCAATGATTTAGGCAATAATTTAAATATTTAAATAGAGAAACGCTTTGAAAATGTTGCGGTTATGTGCTCGGAATATTTGCAAGCAAAACTATATATCACTTCAGCCATTATTTACGAAAGAAGTCAATGCTAACCTAAAAGCTCTTGGTGTGTGCCCGAACAGTATAAGGCATATTGCTAGTAAAGTGAATGATGAAAAGCTTGAAAAAATATACTACGGTCCTTTGACCCCTCAAATTAGGGCAGTGAAGATATTCTCAGTGAGTTCTAGTATGGCAGGGTTTCTCGCTCAACCAATCATCATCAGAGAAGCCTCAACTATAGGAAGCACGTCACTAATAGTAGCGTTGTGCTCGGTAGTGGGATTCTTCACGTTCGTTACACCTGTGCTACTGCACTTGATCACAAAGAAATATGTCACAGAGATTCACTATGATCCCGAAACCTCCACTTACAAGGCCACAACAATAAACTTTTTCCTTGCACAGAAGCAGGTATTTATGTTATGTTTATGATGTAATTATGAATGATTTGATAGAGCAGTTTTATGATGTTTATTAAATGTAACTCACTTTTAAGATAATTTTTACAAAGTCTTCAAAAAACCAGACTACCTCTTAGAGACCATTATTCTTTTCCAGTTGGATTTTAAAGCGGAGGATGTTGTAGTCCCTGACGTTCCCGGCATGTTCACGACTCTCCTGGCCAAAGACAAGCCGCTGTTTATTGAGGCTCGACACTTCAACGACCCCCGCCACTATGCTAAGATGATGGGCTACGACAAACCTATGGACTTCAAACTCGGAGACACAGATACTAGTCAGGAAAACAAGTAGTTATAGGATGTTTTGTAGATATTAGTATAATACATAAATTTAAAAACAACTTGAATATTTTTTTGACTAAGAAAAAATGTCTCAAAGGAAAAACAAGTATAAATTTTATATTCCTTTATTATGTTGCTTAATTAAAGTATAACTTAATCTATATTAGGTAACAATTGATAATATTCTTCTAATATTAATGTTCTTCCATGCTGGACTGGGAGCGATAGAAAAACATAGAATGTGGCAGCTGCATCTCCTCCCGGGCATGCTGTAAAAGCCAGCTAAGGGATTCGAGGGTGTATTGCAATTTATAGGCGATGGGCTGACAACCTGTCACTATAGCAATATACAGTATCATCTGTAATAATAATAACCCTCAAAACTAGTCAGATGTGGTGGAACGACTTTTGTTTAGGCCGTTTTTGCTCTGCCTACCCCTCTAGGGATAAAGGCGTGATTTGTGATTTGTGTATGTGTATGTACGTATTAATAATATTCTTCCCATAAAACGAATCAAAACAAAACAATATTTATGTCTGAGTTCTGCAACACGCTCAATATAAAACACTTTGATAGTACAGAAGTTGACTAGACTATAATTTGAAAAGCAGAAACAAGTATTAAATAAATAAAACAATATTACATATACCCCTGTACCAATAAATAAAATGGAATGTTTCAGAGTGAGTATACTACAATACAATACCTACCGGCCTACTTGGTTGTTATTTTACAAAATGAAAGATCAATCATCCTGACCCTTAAAAAGAATACTGTTAATATTATTATTGATAACTCTTTCTTATCCTATATGTATAGAAAAATATTTACTATAAAAATCTTTTCTGCAAACTTTCCACAGCACCTCATTCCTTGCACAGGACCATTAAACTAACTTTTATTTTGTGTATTTATACTTGACGCCTCTTCTATCGCCTCTTCTTATTGATTATTTAGTATTAAATGAGTTGATATACAAGGTGTTAATTTAATTGCGTGCCATAGAGTATAAGGAGCCCATAAAAAATATAAAAGAAAATCCAACTCAAAAAACAAATAAGTCATTTAGTCGATATTTATTATGATTCTAAGAGCTATGTCTGAACGCCGCGCTATAACCGAGCCCGCGGAAGCGCGGGATTGGTTATAGCCACGTTATAGCGCGGCGGCCAGACGCAGCTATAGGAATCTTTACAAAAACCTACCGACTATTGTTTTTTTTATTTGCTTTATTTTTATATTTTTTATAAGCTCCTCTTACATTACTGATGCACCCCCTAAGCTGTGGCACGCAATTAAATTAACACCCTGTATAAGCAAATAATCTCCACAAAGAATTTACCAACTACTTGTCTGTTCTTAAAACCATTATGCATGTGGCGACAACTCGTTTCTGAGGCATATTATTCGAGGTAACTTACGGCGAGGTATAGTATTAAACAAATTCATGCATATCTCGAATAAAAACAACACTTGGAATAATTATTCTTAATGCATTGACTTCATCAGTTCTGTATTGCTGTACAAAAATATCCAATATCCAGTCTTGTCTTTTACATATTCTGTTAATATTACCTGTACAGTAGAGCAATGCAATGGACATGGTATCCAGTCTATCACATTATATTATATCTTTGTCTACAATTCAATCCAGATTTTATTGGATTTCTTATATAAGAAGACATAAAAATTAAAGGCTACATCTATATTTAAAACTTAACTATAAATTCGAATGTTTAATCTTGAAAATGCTCAATGTGAACTTGTTAGAGAACCTATCGAAAGACATTCTACAAAATAATCAAGCTATAAGATGTTTTTAATTTTCCCATTAAATGTTTTTCTGAATAATGTTTTTATTAAAATTATTTTCTTTCAAAATTTCCTGTGGATCTAATTCGAACCATGTCATGAACAGACCAACTAAGTCTTTACGTGTTTAAGCCATGTGCCAAATATCAGAAACACACGCCTCTGCAATGAGGAATTTCACTACTCGTTTCCACCGTTCAATTCACACTGTTTCCCCACAACATCAGTCCGTATCTCAGTCGTAGTGCAGCGCGTTGGCAGACAAGTCCGGTTTGTCTTCAATAGCCTCGAGCGCCGCTTGCCTCGCTCGCGCCTTGCCCGCCCACTCCACGCGCACGAAGCAGCCGGTGCCGAGCGACGCGAGTATAGCGAGCACGCCCAGCTGTACCGACAGCAGCGCGCGCGACGAGTAGAAGAAGCATGCTGCTGCCGCTAGCGACTGAAAAAAAGAAACGTTATTTTAAACTAGAGATTAAATACGTTACCGGAGGATTGAGATATTTTCCCGCGGTAAAAAACTGCATATATACTATAATAGATTGACCGCAATCTACCGACATCTAAATACTGAAAAACTAACGTAAATCAATACACTGAAATCCCAAACGTATTAATCACATCAGTAGTGTTAACATAGTGGAAGGAAAAGAGAGAGGTCCGTTACACACAGCATCAGGATGATGTGGACTAGATAAAACAAAAATTATTGCAAGTAGATGATCATCTTTCTTGCTAATGTTGGAAAATCTTTAAGATCAGCCTTGAATAATTTTAAGGAGTTAAATTTTGAGGCTAGTTGGCCGAATGAAAAGATGATAGCTACCGGCCTGTTGTCGGTCGGGTGCAGGCGAATGACATCAAATCATACACATCTGGAAGTTGTATATCTGTATATCGCTGAGAAAACATCGATACCGCGTTTCAGAACTTGTGTTCCTTGTTGTGGCCCCATATATCGACTACAGCTTTTTTACCTCACAAATAAACAAACCCATCTCACCTGTGTAAACTTGAAGAGCGCGAAGGCCGAGGTGCTGTTGTCTGCGTAGTTCCCGCCCAGCAGCGAGTAGATCTGCGTGTTGAAGCACGCGTCGCCGAAACCCAGCAGGAAGCTGCACACCATCGCCAGGTATGCTGACGGAGCTATGTACGACACCTGCACACGGAGTTATATCATGTATATTTTACCCGACTCATCATCTCCCTAGCCTTTTCCCGTATTTCACGGGTTCGCTACCTAATCTAGAGGATTAATTAAGGATACTGGTTTTTACACAGAGCGACTGCCATCTGACCTCCGCAATCCAGGGAAACCAGACCCAATCCTAGATTCGGATTTTGCCAGGTTTGTTGCCAACCCAGCTTAAACCGCCACCGGCCAACTCTAATATGGTCTTCGATATTTACCGGGACCAACGGCTTAACGTGCCTTCAAAAGCACGGAAATGTTCGAGTTGTATACCACTACCGGTCACCCATCCATGGCCTTGCTACGGCAATGGTTAACATTCATCATCACTCTCACTTTGGTTTGGTCTAGTCTAGAATCTGCACAAAAAGGACACTTTGGTCTGGTCTATTCTACAATCTATAATCAAACTCGCAACTGCTACTTGAAGTGAAATAAATAATTCACCTCAGTGGTATCCCCGAAGGGTGCTTCAGCCGGCAGGTTGATGAAGATGAGGAAGAAGCTGACGAGGTGTATGAGGTAGCCCATGATGACGACGGGGTCCCGCCCCCAGCGGGTCGTCTTCGAGCCCAGGATACCGAATAAAGCGCCTCCTGGAACGTGGAATTAGCACTTTGAGGAGCTAGTCGACATATTTATTGTGAAAATTTGCAACGGTTGAAATTGAAACCATCTTTCTCAGTAAATAACTTCTGGAAGCTAGAAAAGACATAGAATACAGAATATACTGGTTACTTTTCTTACCGGATTCGAGAGTATATTGGTATTATAGGTTGACAATGGTTTCGATTCGTGGAGAGCATGACTTAACTTAATCTTAACCAAAATTGTTGCCGTCCCTTTCTGTTCTCTCGGTGACCATTTTAGTCATGATTTTGTGTGCATACGAATTGCCCCCAATGGGACACAGCAAAAATACTCAACACACTTTTATCTGAAATCAGCTCCTCAGCTGTTGAAACGGAGCCGTTGACTGACTCCTTGCCTACTCCATAAGGAAACAAGCGTGATTGAATGAAAGTATATATTCATATAAAATTAGGTATTATATCAAAATCACTAAAGAATAAAAGCATTTACCAAACATCAAATAATTAATTACTCAGCAGCTTCCGAGTGAAAAAAAAATAGACGAACTAGATGACTGTATCATATTTCGCATCCAAGATATCAATTCAATACCTATTTCTATGGACATTGACGTCATAGTGTGTCATAGGTCAACTCAGACGGTCAAACTAAGTATAATTTGAAGCGATTTCGTATCTAAATCTAAATGTGTCTAGGTTTCAGTAATATTAAACTAAAACTGTTTATATTCATTAACAAAAAAACAATGTTACTAGACAAAGCACAATAAATTTATTATCAACAAGTATTTCAATGTAATGTTCGATAAAGCGATTTACCTACTACGCGTGTTTGCTATCAGCATGTTTTTTTATATCGTTACAATCGCGAAGACGTGTGATCGGTAATTTCGCCGCTCCAGATACGAGCCTCCGTGGCGCAATTGGTTAGCGCGTTCGGCTGTTAACCGAAAGGTTGGTGGTTCAAGCCCACCCGGGGGCGATTTTTCTTTTATTGTTAGTATTTTTGTATATTTGTTAATTTTTCTATTACGTCTCGTATTCTCAATTTAAGTCATCGGTTATTTGATCTAATTATATACAGCTCATTTTGTTCTTGATTGAAAATTTTATGTTTTAAATTTTTACTGATACATGATTTGATACTATTTATTTTAGTCAAATCTGAATGTATTTTTACTGCTTTACTATAAAACTGTAATGACATACTATTAATGTATCTAATAATATAAATAGCCAAATATATAGCATTGATGTTAAATTTCAACTGTGCAAGAAAATAATTTTCGCTGATCTACGCTTCAATTTATATTTACACACGTGTATTGTACGTATAGTATAGCGTCTATCGTAACAAAATTATAAGATATCTTAAACTACATTATTTATTATGTAGTTATGTTGTTTGGCGTTCTCCCCTATGGACAAAGTGTGTTGAACACTGAGCTATACACGCCTGTCTCGCTGCGGGGTAGGCAGATGATGAGCAGTCTTACCCAACACCTCTCCCATCCTAATGAACACTCCTGAAACCCCACCAGCTGCTTGGCTTGTATACACGCCTGTCTCGCTGCGAGGTAGGCAGGTGATGAGCGGTCTTACCCAGCACTTCGCCCATGCCTATGAACACTCCTGAAAGCCCCACCAGCTGCTTGGCATTCTCTCCCATTGATAGTGTGAACCCGATGGCTGAGCTGTACACGCCGCTGAAGAATGATAACTCCACGCCTGGAAATAATTGGTTCAAATTTTTGCTGTCTATTTCACTTCTCTACTTATAATTTTAATATATAATAAATCTCTAGGGGGGTCGTATTCTCAGTAACGGCTCAACCGATTAAGATGCGGTTTTCATTATAATATTGTGGCAAGCTTTACTTAACTTTTAAGGTTAGACCGCACTAGGACGTAGCTGCAGCGGCGCGACACGGCACTGCAGCGACGCGGCACGGCGCGGCAATGTCACTTCATACATTTTTGACAGTCTTTGTCGAGCCGCGTCGCGCCGCGTCGCTCCGCTGCAGTGCGGTACGTCTCATACATTTTCATACAAAGAATCATTTGTCACGCCGTGTCGCGCCGCGCCGCGTCGCGTCGCTCCGCTGCAGCTACGCGATAGTGCGGTCTGACCTTTAGTGTTTGTTTTATTTTAAATCGGTTAAGAAATAAAACTACTTATATCAATTTAAAGTATTTAAAACAAGTTTTGAGGGTTATTACAGATGATTATGTAGTGTATTGCTTTAGTGACGGGTTGTCAGCCCATCGCCTAAATTGCAATACCTACCTGTACCTCCACATCAAACCCTCGTATCTCTTAGCTAGTTTTTACAGCATGCCCGGGAGGAGATGCAGCTGGCACATTCTATGTTTTTATATCGCTCCCAGTCCAGCATGGAAGCATGAGCGCCGTGACAGATGCAATTTTCATTTAATAACATCTGTCACAGCAATTATCTTACAGTTTTTCATGTATACCTGCTGCGACAGTCTGCTGCTGCTGCGTGCAGTCCAACCTGGAATAGTACCTTTATGAATCTTATGGTGTGATGCCTTGTGATGCTCTTACCAGTGTAGATGAAGCAGACGCTAAGCAGCAACATATCCTTAGTAGCGAACAGCCTTAGAGCACCTTTGAAGGCTTCCATCGGTCCTTCCGCCTCATGGTTCACCATTTCAGTCTGGAAAGACAAGAGGATATAATGCTCCTTTGAATAGTAATGGGTACTATTTTATTATTTTAGTAAAAGAGGTCGTTACACCCAAACTAAACGAGTTCAGAGACAGAGGAAAGGAGAAGGAAGAGAGTGAAGGGTGCATCGCGCTGTAAGAAGAATGCCAAACACCTATCACTTCTCCTTGAACGCTGTCAATATGTCGAGGCCCAAGACTGGTGACACATTCTTTTAATTTTATCAGCGGTAGCGGACTTCCCCCGCCGCGAAAGTCCACTGCACTAGTCCAAAACTAGTCTCCCTTAATTTTATATGAACTCTTAGCTTAAAATCAGCTTACCTTAGCTTCATCTAAAGCTGGGACTCTTCTCGGCGGTCTCAGCAGCAGCAGGAACACGATACCAACAGCACACACTGCTGTTAGAGCACCAAACACTACGTTGCGCGTCTCCAGGTCTATGTGGGTCTTCCCTTGAAACTTGATGAACACGAATAGATTGCCGAAGAACAAACTGAAAGAGAAATTATGGTTTTAATAATGGTCTTTCGCAAAAGAGATTGTATCAATCGACCTGATTAACCCTTGTGTCAGAGTTTTTAAACCGCCTCATAGCAAATCTAACAGACTTCTGACATGGTTTGTATTTAGGTCATGAAATAGTTTTAACTGAAGTTCATTTAGATTTTCCTGCTTCCTGTGAAATAATTCCCTTGTTAATAGCTTGACACTTAAGCCACGTTTAGTTTGCCGCGGTAACATGCCCACATTAGCAAATGTAAATTCTATGTACCTAGTAGTACATTACAAAATTCGCACAATCGTACATGACCTAGATTTTATGACATCGTTCTAAATGATTGTAAACAAAGATATGCTGTGGGCTTGTTTGTTATATTTGTAGGAATTTTACACGGATAAGTATCAGATAAATTATCTATGAAGGAGCCATTGAACTTAATGATAAATGTCAATTGATCACAATAATGGAGAAAATAAAATTGCTCTTTTATACAATGACAATTAAAGGTACCTATCAATCAGGTAAAGATACTTTTGAGATGCCTATGACAGTTTTCCGCATGAGTTTCAAACCACTCGAAAAGAAGTGATGAGCTGACGCTAAAAGACATTATCCCCTCTGCAGCACCGCTATATGACAGTACCTGCACCGCTATATGACAGTACCCGCTCTGCAGCACCGCTATATGACAGTACCTGCACCGCTATATGACAGTACCTGCACCGCTATATGACAGTACCCGCTCTGCAGCACCGCTATATGACAGTACCTACACCGCTATATGACAGTACCCGCTCTGCAGCACCGCTATATGACAGTACCTGCACCGCTATATGACAGTACCTGCACCGCTATATGACAGTACCTGCACCGCTATATGACAGTACCCGCTCTGCAGCACCGCTATATGACAGTACCTGCACCGCTATATGACAGTACCCGCTCTGCAGCACCGCTATATGACAGTACCCGCTCTGCAGCACCGCTATATGACAGTACCTGCACCGCTATATGACAGTACCCGCTCTGCAGCACCGCTATATGACAGTACCTGCACTGCAGCATCGCCCAGAACACGCCGGAGTTGCGGCTGATCGTGTCCCCATCACTGTTTAGCGTCAGGTAGTTGCCCTGACCGGTCCAGATGGCTGCTGCGCCGGCGCCGATCAGCACGCTCGCCGCGTATAGTAGCCACGTGCGCGGGAACAGGAATGTCACTATGAAGAACCTGTAAATAAAATGTTTAGGTTAAAAACGTGATACGGGAACATAAACTAAAGTAACTTTAATAATACCAACTAATACATATGAAAAGAAGTGAACGTCTATTGCTAATATAGAGGCTTAGATCAAATATAGAGGTATTGAATCGAAGACAGTTTTGATTATGATCAGATGTTATTGGTTCCAATTACTTCCAATGCTGTTTAGACAAAGTTTTAGCATTGTTTTACTAAGCTTGATATTGATAGACCGAACTTGAAAGGGCTGAATATTATACCTAGTATTGTATGTTCATAATAGGTTATGCTACTGTCCATTTGCAGACTTAACGTTATAATTATCAACTCTTTTATAAGACCCGTTCAAAATAAGATTAGGTGATACTATTCTGCCAAAAAAATGGCAAATTATATGAATACATATTATGTACACCATCTCTACAAGTTGTGTGCCGACATACGATTTACATAACAGCAGAATTTTAAAAACATTTTTCTCACAATAAAGTACCATAACTTATTTGCATTGTGTTACCGTCTTTGGCCATTCGCTAATAAGTATAAACTCCAACTTATGTAAGACAATGAATAATAACATTTGCAGTTTTTTACGCTAATTTCATAAACTCTAAAACTCTAAAACTACTTATGTAATTATAGCACCTCTATTATAGACAATATTAAATTGTTTTTAATTATTTGGATATCCGGTTTAGGAGGTTAATTGGGAAATAAATTAATAATAACAAAATAGTCTTTAAAATATACGCTTTATTTTTAGATAATTCTATTCTTGAAAGCATTATGTACTATGGCTATGTCGAAGGCGTTCAATGGTTTTGTAATATTTTTCAGGTCGTAATCGAAATTTCTATTCCTAATCTTTTTCAAATAAATTATGTACTTTACCAAACTATTTTTTAGAAAGGGTTTGCTTTACATTGAGTTAAAAAAAAAATTGGCAGACGTAAAGTTAAGCCTAGGCAGAAAATATAAAATGTAGGTTCTATCAGATACAGCAATATTTGACAAATGTACCTACTTGTTGACCAAAACATTTTCTACAATAATTTAAGCCCTGCATGTGAAGGACAAAGACGTAGATAGCAAATGTTGCAACAGCCGGTATGCAACCTTGGTCAGTGAAGGTTTGCAACTAGATCAATACGATACCAACGCAGCAGGCATTTCGGACAAGCATACATCGGCATGTAGTTCTAAGGAAAATAAACTAGGAATAGCATGTCCACTGACTTTTAGTCACCGGTCAGCTATATTAAACTCTATTATTGCAAACTTAGAATGTTTTCCCTTATCTTTGACTTCTATCTCTCTAAGCCACAGTCTGCTTGAAAATCCATGTTCACAAGACAGATTTTGGCTATCAGAACACACGTATTTCGATCAGTGATTTCGGGTACTTAGCATGCAAACAACGACTCCGAAGTAACGGATCCCGCACCGACTAAACATTCCAAACATCCGCCGGAGTCCGAAGTAAAATAATAGTCCGTTTCCCTGGTACACATTCGTATACCAAATAAATAGATAATGACGAATGTAAAGAGAATTTTATGTAGTAGGAACTTTATGAGAAACCACAAATGGAAAATCAGCTCAAATGGGTCTCTGCCTTCACATACCTACCACCAGAAATGTGTTTTAGTTAATAAATGTAGAGTTGTTTCTGATGCTTTTGAAGTTATGATCAGCATCATCAATAAGTAACTAGAAGTATACGTAATTCAATCGCTGTTAAAACTCAATTAGAATGTAAGGAGCCAAAGATAATTGTGTAGTTAGTTAAGTACTCTATTTTATTCGGTGCTCTTACAGTCCTACAATTTTCGCATTTACATGATAACAGAGGTCTGGTCTGTCAGCCCAACGGACACAGATAAGGCCTATTACACAACAGCAACACGCACTAACACTATGCCGCTAACGGGGTGTAAAATATCAAGTGAAAGTCCAGTAAATCTCTGCTAGTGTAATAGTCTAATAGCACAACTCAGGTGGCATAAGGCAGCGTAATGTAATAGAGACGATTTTATACCTTATGCGTAGGGTATAAGCATATAAGGTAACTTTCTGAGGTGAATAGTAGAACTAGGCTCAAGGGTAGGATTGTTACTATTCAATAAAGAAGTCTAGGTTCCCTAAACCCTTCGAATGTTTTATTGGATCGCATTTGGATGGCCGCGCTCTTGAAGTAGATTTTCTTGGACACTGTTGGATGCCTATACCTGCCACCTGATAGCGTATTGCTAAAGTATTATAATATTAACTTTAGTATTAATTTAAATGAAAAACCTATAAAGATGAAACATAAATTACTCCAGCCACAATAATCATAAAAAAAAACAAATCATGGTCATGTTTTCGCAACACGTATTCTTTATGTGTCATAAAATTCTCGCTTTCTTTTCCCAATAATCTTAAAACATGACAACAATAAAATTATCCTCCATCATTTGTAATGTCGTAAAAAAGCAAGTAGGTCACACCCACGCAAATCCTTACAGGTGTTACAGCCATTCCGTATCCAGCAAAGTGGAAAGCAATGAGAAATGTTTCAGCTCCAATGAGCATGGCGTCATCCACGTACCTACGTAATGTAAATAATGTTGCTATCACAAGATTGGAGGAGTTGCTAAATGTTTAATGAAGTTGCTAATCTTTTATGAAAAAAAAACAGGATATAAAGTATTTTGACAGAGCAAATGAATATTTTTACGGCGAGGGCACGTTTTTGAATCTAGAGCGGAATGAAGGATTCTACGTAGAGCAGAATCTCGAGAGTAGTATGGATCAGTGCAAATTCATAGAGGCTCCAATGATTATAGCGCCTTTGGAGATGATGGAGGGAGCCATCCAGTTGCAGATGGCCAGGGTCGCGTAGATGATGGAGAACTCCTTGTCTGATACTGTAAGGGATCACTTACAAATACGTAGCGGCACCAATGAGCATAGCGCCCCTGGGCCCCGTGATAGAGATGATGGAGGGAGCCATCCAGTTGCAGATGGCCAGGGTCGCGTAGATGATGGAGAACTACTTGTCTGATACTGTAAGGGATCACTTACAAATACGTAGCAGCTCCAATGAGCATGGCGCCCCTGGGCCCCGTGATAGAGATGATGGAGGGAGCCATCCAGTTGCAGATGGCCAGGGTCGCGTAGATGATGGCCAGGGAGGTGTACCCATCACCGGAGAAGTCCTTGTCATCTTGTCTGATACTGTCGAGGATCGTTTTCTGGGGATAAAGTAAATTTGGTTTCATTCGAGTACTAGGTACTTAACTTACTAAGGGCTTCATAGCCATAGGTATAGAATAGACGAACAGCACTTGCCAACGACTGCAGCCGTCGCAATCGGACGTTAAAAGCATACACTGTTATTTTTTTACATACACTTTTTTTTAGATGTTGATTTAGTAGAACTAGAAAAAGCTATTTCTTTGCAATCAAATTAGCACTTTCTATGTATCATTCTCAGCAAGTGCTTACAGAGTAAGAGCTAGTTCAGATATAGAACAACTTTATACAATGTGTAACAGAAAGGGTATGTATATACATCGTGAAATGTGTGAATCTACCCATGAAACTGAACAACTTTCCCTAAGGAACATAGGTCGAAAAACGAAAAAAGAATCTTGATCTTCCATACAAAATGCATTAGCTGATAGCGCATTTAGTATGGGAAGATAATTTTTTTTTTCGTATTTCGACCTATGTTCCATGGGGAAAGTTGTTCAGTTTCATGGGTAGATTCACACATTTCACGATGCATACACCCTTTATGTTACACGTTGTATACGTATCTTGGTTTGTTATTAAAACGCTTGTACTTGTTTTTTTAATAACAAACAAAGATAACAATGGAGTTTCACCAAGTGCCAATCGCAAGTATAAATTATAAAAAAAAATATACGTAATCTAAGTAATGGTGTAGCCAAATCAAGCTTCACGGTCATTATGTCCGCCAGACGAACGGATAGAGTTCCGCGTCGCGTGTCGTCAGTCTGGTGCGTTATCGAGGCCTCGAACCAGAACAGATGCCCAATGCCGGACAAGACCTTGACTTCAGACCCACAAAGTTTAGAGATCATGGTGACGAACTACTAACACGATACTAAATAAAATTGGTAAACTGTTTGTTTACGTAGGTACATGTACAGTACAACGTGTAACAGAAAGGGTTATGCATCCTAAAGGATGTGAATCTGCCCATGAAACTGAACAACTTTCCTCAAGGAACATATGTCGAAATATAAAACCTCCACCCTAATGTTAGGTCAGATTTTTTAATAAGGAACTAAATGCCAGCGAATCCACACCAATAATACTAATTAAACCAAGTAGTACTTAATTGCACTTTCATGAATACGAGTATGTTTAACTGTATGGAATGCGATAACAAGTCATTATCATCGTAGTTCTTTACAATTTATACCTAAATATTTGCAAAGTATTTAAAAATATAAACAAAATCATTAATTACTGACTTACGTCTTTGCTTACGTATAAATATGTAATGTTACCACGTCGTTCTCAAGTGCAAAACCCGTTTACTTTTCTTTTAAAAACACGATCACACTCATAGCCCCCACTAGGATTCCCTGTATCGGGGTGCCCTGGACATACACAGAAACAACCACAAAGAACACCCAGACCCAGAAACAGACATTTTTTAAATTCATCATTCAAATAAAAACATATAAGTACCTACATATTGCTCTACAAATCTATAGGTCTAAGTATAGGTGAATCTAACCTACTAACAAGTTACATTACAATTCAGAACGAGGCCTGCAACAAACATATGTACATAAATAAACAAATAAATATGCAAGTGCCAAGTATATCCTTACAATTTATGTGACATCCAATCCTTTTAAAAATTTGTTGCATCCAATAACATATAAAAAATAATGAATATGTACAATTTCGTTGACGCAACAAAATCTCAGGTCGACTTCCATAAAAGTGTCATGTAGGCAAAAACTTGGACAGACCTTTTGTATAAGTTCATTGACTCTATTAGGCAATCATAAAAATCCAAGGCAACTGTAAAGATAAAAAGATATAAAATATCTCCGATGAATCGGAGGTTTCTTTCGTAATTGTGAAACAATGAAACGTTAATAAATATTATCCAAATATGTTAAAAATCATCTTTACAATACCTGTAGGTACCTGATAATGATAATATAATCCAACAAAATGCTTAAATGGTGTAAAAGACATAAATGGGTGACATATGGGTGTTACCAAATCAATTTATAAGGTCAGACGGCCAAGTAGGTAGTTTATAATTTATGGCATGCGGTTTTATTATACTCGTAAGACAAATGACTAGTCCTATAGGTCATGGCTTCACTTTGCTGATTTTATTCTAAACTAGCTTCCCACCCTGCGGTTATACCCGCGGCTAAATAGTTTTCCCGTGGGTACAAGGTATTTTCCCACGGTAAAAGCCTATGTTACTCGGGTGAACGTGGCTTTCTACAAAAATTATCTATCAGACAAGGAAATATATAAAGCATAACTGCACTTCAACATTATCGGCAAAAGTAATTGCAACAACCTATTAAATAAATCCTGATAAAGAAGTAATTAATTTAATCTTAGGTTTATGTACGCAACTACGCAACACTGTTCGAGGAAAATTACCAACATGTCCTAAACATTTTGGATATGCTTACCAAACACACATACCAACAGACATGTTGCAATGGCATTTTTATCTATGTCGATTTCTCCGATCAAATTATTTTATCAACGTTTAAGGAAACCCCAGTTAAATACATCGTATTTACTTTCGTTTAGGTATACCTATTTATTAACGAAGCAAACTAATTAAACTTCAATTACAAGACAAGATTAAATTCTTTTGTTTATCATTCCTATCATGAAACATAAATTTCGTATTTCATTCACCAACAGTTCTTAGGACTTTGATATAATGTAATCTAGACCATGACACCGTATTGATAGAACCCTTGAAACCAAAGTATCTCGAGTGATTCTGCTTGACCTAAATTAAACCAAAACAAATCCTTGAGCTTATCTACTTCTAGACTAATGACGACAAAACACATCATAATAATTATAATGTTACGATTCAAAGGGTATCAATATATGCTACAATAGGGATGTTGACTGGGTGGTTAAAAAAAATCAAAACGTTTATACTTAAAACTGATGGCTAAAATAACTGTGGGCCTCATTTATCATTTGAAAAAAAAAATGCACATTTAGATTTAATAATCGAATTAAAAATATAGAAGTTATTGATTTGAGTAGTCAATATTTACAAGCCAGTGACGTCACAACCCAGTATTTTCATACAAAAAAACGTTTTTGACATTTCATAAAAATCATGCTGATTTGACTAGTCAGGGTTTCGTGCATCTCTATTCAATTTCTTCTCTACATTATATTTATACACACATTTCATGTTCAAGACTGCTGCATTTGCCGTTATATAACCTACGGAACTACTAGTAACACTAGTAATACATAATAAAACAAAATATATACGTAACGTAGGAGGCGGTGTGGTGAGATGAGTTGGACGCATATTTAAAAAAAAATGACTAAAGCTGGCGCTAAACCGTGATGAATGGAAGGGAGGGAAGGGAGAGAGGCCTTTGCCCTGCAGTAGGACACCGCAGGCTCATAAATAAATAAATAGGTAATATACTAATAGCCCCAGTTCGTAGACACAAGTAGGTATTACATCAACAGCAAAATTCTGATGTACCGACGCGAATCAGCGAGACGATGAAATTGATTATTGTAAACTTCCGGTGTTGTAATTTGGACGAAACACTTCTTTGAAATAAAACAATATGTTTATATAAAGTGATTTTATCTTTTGTCCGAAGACTAGCGGGGATGGGATACTATGTCTATGTGAAGAAGAACCAGACCGAAAGGGCTAATCAGATATGTTTTTGAAATAAATTGAAATTATCTAGCTAGCATGTCGTCAACTTACTAGCTAGGACAGGACAATGTACCGCGCAAGAACTAGATATCAAGCAGGCGCCGAGATATTGCCGATCTGCACCAAGACTGGCCAGTCTCATTACATAACCCACTCCGTAAACGTGTCAATAAACTCGATAAGGTACTGCCTGTGTTGTTCATAACAATAAATTGTGCCCATTCGTTGGAACAGGTCGTAAATTATAAGTTAAAACGACTTTTTTATTTACTTATTGGAAGTACTGTTGTTCTCTCCAAAATACAATCCCCGTTTTTTGAATTTACATTACGAAACTTTTCGTAAAATATTTTTTTATGAACTTTCCTTATGTGACAAGAAAAAGTTCCCTTACTTTGAAATACGATCTAGGTCAAGAAACAGATCGCAATAAACATAATAAAGTAATCTGATATATTAACTATATAGTTTTGTAATTGTAGGAGATTAGCTGATAGACAGAAGTAGGCGGTGGTGATTTGTGATCGATCAACATGATTCAAAGGATGTTGCAACAGTTGTTCACTTTCGTCACGAATAGGTATGTACCTATTAGCGCGGATGCGTTGCAGTAGCTTCGTCACGCATGCGAGTACCTAGTAGGCGTATGTCTTAGGTTGTGATGATGAACCTCATCCATCTATATCATTTGTTTTTCTATATCATTTCTTCTATATTTCATTTCATTTCTTCTATATCATTTGACATTGTTTTTATTGTGTATTAATTTTTGACATATTAGCTATTGCTTAATTTTATTTTATACCTTACCTTATTTAATTGTTTGACATTGATGTTTTATTTGTATTATGTAACTTTTTACTTTTGACGATCATATTATCCTTGGACATTTTTATAATTTTTGCAATGTAACTATGAAATTGATAATATGAAATAAATAAATCTAATCTAATCTAATCTGCTTAGTTAGAGACTCTACTTGTCTACTTAGAATAACTATAGTCTTTTAAAACTTTCAAGTTTTTTACTCTCCTGGATTAGGGAAAAAAAAGTGGTAGGGTTATGAAGTTATTTTATTACTGGAGGAGTTAAGAAAAAAATATCTAAATAAATATTAATAAACTGACTAGCGAACCTCAGTGTCACCAGCAGCTTAGTGATTTTTCCTGAGGGAATAAATTTCCCGTGGCCCTCTTATCGACTATAGGTTTTCGAGTCCACGTACTACGGTACTACGACCCTCGTGGTGTCAGTTTTTAAATCGCCTAATGCGTAATGACACAGCTAATAGAAATCTGACGTAATCTGACGAACACTATAAAAGACAGCGTGCCCTCCTTTTTCTTACAGACTATCAGGCAATTTAGCCTAAATTGTCCCGCCCAACTAACCAAACAACCAAACTGAGGAAGATCTCAGTGATAATAAATTGACAAATATTAAATTTGTGTTCCCGTAGAAATTGAAACCACGCCCTCGAATCCAGATCCGGAGTCCATGGCTCAGAT
>JARACY010004729.1:0-25347 GCA_029255725.1 Scrobipalpa atriplicella | reverse complement strand
TGTTACACGTGATATAAACAAGGATCGATGAGATAATTTTTTATCTTTTCAACGAGGTGTCTGTTTCACAGAACAGCCAATGTTTTAGGTACAAACAGTTCAAGTTTATTCCGTATCTCAATAAAGGAAAATCTTCTCGAGCCTTCTTAGGACCGCGATAATCAATTTTGGATAAACGTAGGTATCTTTTTTTATATCTCTGAAGACTCGTGAGGGTAATCATACGAAATGTTTATGTAATGTGTATGTAATGTTCGGTCTATTTTTCACAAAACGAATAATACTGGGTGTAAGGGACAGCGTACCAAATACTGATAGGGGTTGCTATGTCAACGAAACTGAACAACTATCACCAGGAAATTCTTTCAGGAAATGTTTTTTTTTTTTCTATATTGGAAATGTCTTTTCGTTCACTTCAGTAAAGGGCCCCATTTCAAGAAATAGTGCGATCCCTTAAATTCAGAAATAAATTATTTACCACTTATATCTTGGAGAGTTGTGAAGATATAACATTCAAAATAGCTTAAAAGACGCGTATTTACAAGAGCTGTAAGGAGCAGAAAGAATTATTCGAGAAAATCAAAAAAGAAAAAAAAATTTATAACTAAGACGAAATTAGCTTAGCTTTAGCTTAACCTGCGTGAAAGAAAAAAACGACAACTAAAACTATCGATCCTAGACTACTTGTATGTATGGAGAAATTGTAAGTCTTGACGAGATCATTATTTTTGGTTGACGAGATCTTTATTTCGGGTGACAGCTGTCAAAATTAAAGTGGCAAAATCTCGAAAACAATATTTTCTCGAATTCCGTAAATTCATTTCCAATGCGCTCGATAGTCGTGTGATGAACGAAATCTGTGTTTTTTGTCTGCTTACCGATACAAATTGTCTGCTCGAATTGGTCATTTCGTATGGGAAAGTCAAAAAAAACTTAATTTCCTAAAATAATTTCCTGGTGAAAGTTGTTCAGTTTCGTTGACTGAGCAATCCCTATCAGTTTCTGGTACGCTGACCCTTACACCCCGTATAATATAGGGTCGTATTTATAGTCAGCTCTCAAGAGTGACAGCGAATTTGAGTTTGTATCAGAAATGTCATTTCAGTACAAAACGACCTGTCAAATCCAAACTTAATATTGCTCTCAAACTTGAGATCGCTTTATAAATACGAGCCTTAGATAGGGTGTAAAAATTTAAGTAGGTGTACTGCTTTCCTCTGAACCTCAGTTCTACTTATCATATTTCTCCATGAATAAGAAACAGGTTTCTCAGAGCATAAACATTATAGCTTGAAAAAAAAAGTCTGTTATGTATGAGTTATGAGTTTAACTGGACCGAAATGACTTGCCCGAAAATACTATCATAAATCCAAAGGCTGATTAATCTGCTACTAACAATTTTCAATGCATGACATGGATTAAAAATGCTTATAGTATATTTTGTATTTTAAAATATATGGATTCTTGCGCATCAGGCATGTTTGGTCTAAATACGGACTTAATATCTGTTCCACTGTATTTTAATGATGTGTTCAGCGCACTAATTTATGTACAGCGCAGGCGGAGAGACTCTTAGGCCCGTATTTATAAATCGATCTCAAGATTGAGAGCAATATTAAGTATGGATTTGACAGGTCGTTTTGTACTGAAATTACATTTCTGATACGAACTCAAACTCGCTGTCAGTCTTGAGAGCTGATTATAAATACGGGCCTAAGAGTCTCTCCGCCTGCGCTGTACATAAATTAGTGCGCTGAACACATCATTAAAATACAGTGGAACAGATATTAAGTCCGTATTTAGACCAAACATGCCTGATGCGCAAGAATCCATATATTTTAAAATACAAAATATACTATAAGCATTTTTAATCCATGTCATGCATTGAAAATTGTTAGTAGCAGATTAATCAGCCTTTGGATTTATGATAGTATTTTCGGGCAAGTCATTTCGGTCCAGTTAAACTCATAACTCATACATAACAGACTTTTTTTTTCAAGCTATAATGTTTATGCTCTGAGAAACCTGTTTCTTATTCATGGAGAAATATGATAAGTAGAACTGAGGTTCAGAGGAAAGCAGTACACCTACTTAAATTTTTACACCCTATCTAAGGCTCGTATTTATAAAGCGATCTCAAGTTTGAGAGCAATATTAAGTTTGGATTTGACAGGTCGTTTTGTACTGAAATGACATTTCTGATACAAACTCAAATTCGCTGTCACTCTTGAGAGCTGACTATAAATACGACCCTATATTATACGGGGTGTAAGGGTCAGCGTACCAGAAACTGATAGGGATTGCTCAGTCAACGAAACTGAACAACTTTCACCAGGAAATTATTTTAGGAAATTAAGTTTTTTTTGACTTTCCCATACGAAATGACCAATTCGAGCAGACAATTTGTATCGGTAAGCAGACAAAAAACACAGATTTCGTTCATCACACGACTATCGAGCGCATTGGAAATGAATTTACGGAATTCGAGAAAATATTGTTTTCGAGATTTTGCCACTTTAATTTTGACAGCTGTCACCCGAAATAAAGATCTCGTCAACCAAAAATAATGATCTCGTCAAGACTTACAATTTCTCCATACATACAAGTAGTCTAGGATCGATAGTTTTAGTTGTCGTTTTTTTCTTTCACGCAGGTTAAGCTAAAGCTAAGCTAATTTCGTCTTAGTTATAAATTTTTTTTTTCTTTTTTGATTTTCTCGAATAATTCTTTCTGCTCCTTACAGCTCTTGTAAATACGCGTCTTTTAAGCTATTTTGAATGTTATATCTTCACAACTCTCCAAGATATAAGTGGTAAATAATTTATTTCTGAATTTAAGGGATCGCACTATTTCTTGAAATGGGGCCCTTTACTGAAGTGAACGAAAAGACATTTCCAATATAGAAAAAAAAAAAACATTTCCTGAAAGAATTTCCTGGTGATAGTTGTTCAGTTTCGTTGACATAGCAACCCCTATCAGTATTTGGTACGCTGTCCCTTACACCCAGTATTATTCGTTTTGTGAAAAATAGACCGAACATTACATACACATTACATAAACATTTCGTATGATTACCCTCACGAGTCTTCAGAGATATAAAAAAAGATACCTACGTTTATCCAAAATTGATTATCGCGGTCCTAAGAAGGCTCGAGAAGATTTTCCTTTATTGAGATACGGAATAAACTTGAACTGTTTGTACCTAAAACATTGGCTGTTCTGTGAAACAGACACCTCGTTGAAAAGATAAAAAATTATCTCATCGATCCTTGTTTATATCACGTGTAACGCAAATTTCTCGACGCAAAAGAAAATCTTCAGTTAGGGTAAAATTTTTCGAAAATTTAAACTTCACAGCTAACCAAACTAAATATAATTTTAATCAAACTTTAGATTGAAAAGTTTAGTTTTCATAATAAATATAATTAATGTTCCTGTCTGTGCCTTACTGTTTTAGTCTAGTCATACTACGTGTTTCAGTCTGTCTTTGTTTTTAATTAGTTTAAGGCCCGTAATGATAAACAGCACTCGAGACTGACAGCGAGTTTGAGCATGTATCAGAAATGTCATTCCAATACAAATCCGCACTAATATTGCTCTCAATCTTGAATTGCTTTATAATTACGGGCCTTAGACTTTCTTAAAAATAGTTTTTTTTTGTAAGTGCGCAATAGCTTAGTATAGGTAATTAGGTACCTAGGTAGGTAGCTACCTATAGATAGTGCATGCGAATGTATTTTATTGGTGTTAACGCCATATTCATGTAAAATATTGCAAAACATCGCGTGATTGCAAGTTTTCGTGTCATTATTGCTGAATGTAACTATGGATAATACCGGGTGTAAGGGACAGCTTCCCGTAACTGATAAGGGTTGCTCAGTCAACGAAACTGAACAACTTACGCCTGGATTTTTTTTCAGGAAATAAAAAAATGACTTTCCCGTACAAAATTACCAATTTGTATGGAAAAGCCAAACATGTTTTTCATTTCTTGAAAGATTTTCCTGGTGAAAGTTGTTCAGTTTCGTTGACTGAGCAACCCTTATCAGTATGCGGGAAGCTGTCCCTTACACCCGGTATAAGTAATTCATTCATTATTCGATATATGACATGTTTGTATGATTGTGATATATTATAACAACTGTAATTTTTTTAGATGAAGAATACTGCGGTCATTACGATATCTCTGAAGTTAGATAACCTTCAAAGTTAATCAGTATTCTTCAAAGAACTTCTATAAAGAGTTTATTTTTCTCTTTGGTTATTTGCAAGAAATGTTTTGCTACTCAGTAAAGAGATGTATGTTAATACTTAGTTAATAGCTACTTATACCAGGGATGTTGCGGGCCATTTCATGACATTAATGAAGTAGCGGGCCTTAAATATTGAGATAAACATGAATTATACATAAGAACTATGAAAAAGATGCAGACCCTGGGGCAAGTGTGAAAGCCAAAGCTGTTAATAATCTCATCAGATTTCAATGGCGGCGATTCGGAAACAGCTTCAACTTAACTAATTTAAGTTTAGTCCTGTCACTTTCTAAAATTTGAATAAAATAGAGACAGCAACACAACAGCTGATTATAATTGTGTCAAACTGACGTATAACGCTCAAGATAAGTCAAATTAAGTTGTGATGTGAAAGGGTCCCGACTAAAATGCGTTTCGTTTCGTGCATTCGATCTATGTGACAGGTTTATAATACGTCCGTCTGTACTGCCATCCTTTTCTGTTCGCTCGAGATGGAAAGTGACAGGACTAAAATTAAATAAGTTAAGTTGGTTCTGTAACCGAATCGGCAGCATTATGTAGCTTAGGTACAACGAAACTTCGTACCACGCACCGTTTCCGAGATGTAAGCATAAAACAAAAAACGGGTTTTTTTTTGTGTCCCCCTTTCTCGGGTTGTCTAAGCTAAATATATTACATAAACCTATTCGCGATACATAAAACAAAAGCATAGATATCTCACCTATATGTCCTGTGTGCTGGAAGTTGGTCGGGTTGCCGATCATGGAGCGGTCTATCCTCCGGCGCGTGCGCTGCGCCTGTGCCGCGGGCTGGTAGCAGCACGCGAACCACTGCAGCCAGATCTCACTGCCCGTGCTCGCCATATTCACTACACTCCACTGGCACACCACACGCTAAGGGTCAGTGGATGAGCAGCCGGTCGGCGCGTGACGGGACGCTGACGAGCACTAGCGGGTCACCCGCGCTCCCGCCGGTTATATCAGCTGATCTTCAATCACCACCTTATCGCCAATCTCCCGCCCACCGATAGCGATCGCATGTTCTCCGATAACTGCAAATAGAGAACAACAATTTCTAAGAAACAGACAAAAACTGTTTGTCAAATACGAAATGCTAACGATGTTTCAAAAGGCCGTTAGCTAATTAATGGATGACAGAACAAATTACAACAATCGTGGTTGTTTGTCGATGAAGTTTATTTACCTACGAGGTGCCTAAATAATCATGTTTTGTTGTGTGTTGCTATGAATCACGGGCCTTAACTACGCACTATTAACTAAGTACTTCGGTACATTCACTTCTGCGGGGCATGGCAAATAGGAAGCGGTGCGGCGTCGTTGCGTCGCCGGTGCGTCGTTTTTGTATAGAAACTTTAAATCAAGCTGCGCTGCGCAGACTTAAATTACATACAAAATTGACGCGCCACCGACTCGCCCGCGCCGCACGGCTTCCTATTTGCCATGCCCCTTAAACGTGTTTTTATTTGTACCTATATTTACGTTCACTAATGTAAGTACCTACCTACACAAGAAGATTTTTAAAAATGTACATAAATGTTACTAAAAGAAGGATGCTGATACGCAAATGAATTCAATGATCCTAATCTAATGGTAATCTAAACTGTATCGCTTTTACGGTTCCTTCGGGTAAATATTTTATTTTTATCTATGAAGATATAATATATGTCAGGGACGATATAAACGGGGAATTTTAATCCATCTTGTCGTTTTTAATGAAAATCGTTTTTTAGCGTTATATTTGCATTTTTTTTACGAGCCCGTAGAATGCATCTGCCACACGCGCCTCTCCGCCACTGTAGGTATGATGCGTGCGCTGATCGTGCATGTTGTATTTAGGGAAGAAAGGGCCTAAATTGGTGTCGTATTGTGTGTGGCATATGTGTGACCGTGTGGCAGATAAATGCCGACTTTGCTGTTTGTCAGCAAGCGAAGATACGGTAAGCACCCGTCACGTCACTCATACTGTATCTACTTATGTTTTCCTATCTGCTCACACCGCATACGCCCCTTTCTAGTGATCTCACAATCATGACATGATCATGATCAAACTATAAATTGTGTATTCTATTTTCTCTTTGTCCTTCCCCAAAATTATTTCCTGATGCTGAATTATACAACGTGTACCATAAAGGGTATATGCATCGTGAAATGTGTGAATCTACTCATGAAACTGAACAACTTTCCCTAAGGAAAATAAGTCGAAATACGAAAAAAAAAATTGACTTCCCATACTAAATGCGCTATCAGCTGATGTATTTTGTATGGAAGGTCAAAATAAATTTTTCGTTTTTCGACCTATGTTCCTTAGGGAAAGTTGTTCAGTTTCATGGGTAGATTCACACATTTCTCGATGCATATACCCTTTCTGTTACACATTGTATATTTTAGAAATCACAAAATGCTTGCGAAAGACCGAAACGAATATTGCCTTGCCTTGGCCGGGAAATATATTTTATTGCAATATTCTAATTGTTGCAAAATTGTATCGAGACGAGATCGAAAGTGAGTGGAAAAATAAATATCCATTAGATGTGAAACCTGCCTGACGTTTTAAGCGAGATTTTATATTCATCAAAGAAATTTTAAGGAATCGTTTTTAGACGTGAAGCTGATCAACTTTCTCTATGGAGCGTAGATTGTAAACCCCTGTATGTTTGCGGCACGCTGTCCCTTACACTCTTTATAAGCGAAGCTCAGACCACTAGAACACGGACGCAGTTAAATCAGTGAGGGGTTCATCAATTTAATCGAGGGGTGCGGCGGTGACGTCACGCGACCCTTGGAATGATCAGGAACTCTAAGGCCCATCAAAGGAACCGCGACTGATTTGATATTGAATTTCCAATATTTAAGTCCACTTAGAAATGTAAGGTAACGCCCCTAGGTATCAGTTTTCGGGAAGCTGTCACTTACAATATTCCAAGTTTTTGAGTAAAAGCATGGAGGTATTCTATTCTATGTAGAATTATACAAGTTTTTTTTAGTAATAAATGTTAATTATAAAAAGAATACTGGCACAAAGCACCCTTTACCTTTCTCATAAGTGTACAATGAAATTAATTCAGTCAGAGTAAGGTAACAAGGCAAAGGTCGTGAGAATCTTTGTACAGTCCACCGGGCATAATCATAAAGTATTACCCTCGCACTTGTCGCGTTCAAACCGACAAGCTGGATCGGCTGCTGAATGGGCCGCTGCCCAAAAACATATTAAATATGCCAATATGGAGCCGGCTTATTAGTTTGTCCCCTTTGCGGTGGAGGTCGCTGGCACGTGGTGTGCAGAGGCCAAGGCCTTCGTCAGGGAGTTGGGACGAAGGATGAGGAACAATGGTGGTGATGCCCGCACCGAATCGTACCTGGTGCAACACATGTCGCTGGCAATACAGCGAGGTAACGCTGCCAGTGTGATGGACACATTTCCACCAGGTTCGATTCGAGGCGGTCTTTTGGACTAATATACATGTATATTGTATGTTTTAATTTGACGAAAAATGTATTTTTATAGTATTTCCAACCCGGTGCTAGAAAAAACTACGTCAAAGTTTCATGTCCTTTAATCGAAAATCTCGTTACTAAAATAAGTTTTAGCTATTAGATATAACAACAAATTGAAATAGTAGATTTAGTAACTTAACTAATTTGCCAACACGTATAATTTATTTTTGAAATGTGTTTTTGAATAAAAAGACATGAAACTTTGACGTAGTTTTTTCTAGCACCGAGTTGGAAATACTATAGCTGTGATGTGATGTAACTGCGAACTTTTTGTATCGCAGTTTCATCCGCTATATTGTAATCATAATCATAATATACAAGTATTTACAAGGTAATGCCTACTCATAAAACAGAACAATATAAAAAAATGAATATCACAAAGTGCCAGCCAATCAAGTCGTTTTGTTTAGTAGGTATCCAACAATTTTAACATTTCAAACTTTTCTATTAGGTACAATACAAAATTGTCTATTCATTAATTATTAATTATAATTTTGCTGATATTTCGACACTTTCGGATGCGTTATTTCAACGGGTGACACTTATTTTTGATTTTTTGATTCACTTTTTAAAAAATGATACGAAAACAGGCCAATACCCGCGCGCGGACGCAGACACAAAAGTATGTTTTCTGTAACTACGTAGATGACTGTACTGCTTTACTATAACAACCTACAACATTGAACAATAGTGAATTGGCTAGCAAGAAGTGTGAGAATGCACTGCTGACAAAAACCGAACAATGCCTAATGGCTGGTAAGGCACTTTATACAACAACAAGCATATCATGCCGCTTAGAAGAAGCATATGTAGTAATTTTTAGGGTTCCGTACCTCAAAAGGAAAAAAAAGGAACCCTTATGGGATCACTCGGTTGTCCGTCTTTCTGTCTGTCTCTCCGTCTGTCCGTCTGTCTGTCAAGACCCTTTTTCTCAGGAATTCGTGAATGTATCAAGTTGAAATTTATACTGAATACTCAAGTCTAGGGTCTCTTGAAGCTGTAAAAGAATCATACACAAACGTTTGTTTGATTAATTGCAAGGGAACCGAAAACTAAAAGTATACTTTTTTTGTGATCTAACCGAACAAATTTAGTTTTGGATTTTTTCCTTCGATTGTGCTAGAAGACATTGCTTCTTGCCAAATTTTAAGATCCTAGGTCACCGGAAAGTACCCTATAGGTTTTGCCTTCCTCAAGATTCAAAAACCTACAGGGTACTTCCCGTGGACCTACAATCATGAAATTTAGAAGGAAGCAGTGTCTTATAGCACAATCAAAGGAAAAAAAACTAAAAACTGTAAATTTGTTCAAATAACACCAAAAAATGGATTACAAACTTATTTTCGTAGTCGTCTCCATATATCTAGTATGCGGACAACAGCAAACTTAAGTTTGTCCTTTAGTCCAGTTGATAATTTTGGGTGCAAAAGACTGGGTGCTCGAGGAGGGTCCTATATTCGCTTTAAATACCCCCAAGTTGGTACGGAAGCCTCGGTGAGCGAGTCCGACTCGCACTTGATCGGTTTTTTTTAGTAAGAAATACAATTTTACAAAGAATTGTCAAAAAATGCGCTATTATGTTTCAATTCAACGACCCCTCAAACACCAGTCTGGGTTGTCGTGGATGCGCACACGCAGCTTTGCTCAACGGGAAGCGCCAGAAATAGCGCCCCGGTTGTCATGGCGACCAAGCCCACACGGATCGACGCCTGGATCAATTGGACTGGATCAATGGAATGGGAATTCCTCTTTTCAAATTCTTACAAATTTCTCGTCTCGGAAGACGTCATGCCAGACACAGTAAAGACTCAGTTAAAGGGAGATATTAGTTAATTCGAGTTCATTGCATAGTCTGAACTAGATTCGTTCATTGGTCTAAATAAAGGGACATTTCGCGGATTGTGCATTGTAAAACGCAACGCACAAAACAAAAAATTAGGGTCAACGCTCATACGTGAAGTACGTTGCAAACACCGGGTTTTGGTCAGTCTAATTTCTGCTGTGCGCTGCGTTTTGTAATGCCGGATGTCGGAAGGGCATGTCGGATGTCTTTAAAATACATAGAGGGTGTTACACAAAAATTTACTGAAGTCTTTTACTCTAGACACGACAAAGTTCATCGTTTAGAATAAGTCCGCTGAGTTGCTATTGAATACTCGTATCAAGGCATTGACTTATTTTTTAACTTAAAAAAAAAACAGGCAACCAAGAATAGCTGATTGACCCCACAGAATCTTGTCCGGCATATTTAAATTATGTACGATGTTCAATGACGTTGCACCGTGTGCGCACGCGCATGATAAACAGCAGCACGCGCACAGGAACACGCACTAGCGGTGCATACCAAATAATAAAAAAATACAATCATCTTAAGAAACATTTAAAACAATTTAACGTTGAATTTTTTTACTACAAATAAAATAGAAACTAATTTAGTAGTTTTAAACTACTCCGGATTTACACATTTTTCGTAATTTCTCATGCTCTGAGGCTCTTCATCCGGAGGACATGGGTTCGATTTCTGGCAAGGTCAATGCCTTTAATCTGTTTCTTTTTCGTTAAAAAACTGAGGGCTCAGCCTCTAATTAATACATACCTCAGTATCTACGGTATCTTTTAGCATTGGAGAAAAAGCGACCACAAAAGCGACACAAAAATAATACTAAGTAATAGTCTTTTTAAGGCTCGTATTTATAAAGCGATCTCAAGATTGAGAGCAATATTAAGTTTGGATTTGACAGGTCGTTTTGTACTGAAATGACATTTCTGACACAAACTCAAATTCGCTGTCACTCTTGAGAGCTGATTATAAATACGACCCTAAAACTCTCACGGTTATCAACATTATATTGATTTAAATGGAAAACACTTGACACTGGCACAAAGTTTTCTAGTGCCAAAATCTAAAAAAAAAAAAAAACCACGGTAAATTTCCCGTTTTTAATTAATATAGCAGAATGCATCCGGAGAGATGGGCCAGACTAACGACTGAGTGGGTTCCCCTTGACAGCCAGCGAGGGAGAGGGAAACCGAGAAAACGGTGGCACGATGATTAAAAAAGGCTGGCACAAAACATGGCTGGCGAACGAACGGGATCAGTGGAAAAAAAAGCGTTAGTGGTCACCCAAGATTTTAAAACAAGGACTTTAAGTTCTGTTGAATTTGAATCACTACTTATATTATGTAATTAAAAAAAAAAATTTTGAAGAAATAAAATATAGGTACCGGGTCTAATGGAAAAGCGTCCCGCAAACTGATAGGGGTTGCTCAGTCAACCAAACTGAACAACTATCACCAGGTATTTTTTTCGGGAAATGAAAAAAAAATTTTGCTTTTCCATACAAAATGTCGGATTGAGGCGGTCACTTTGTATGAAAAAGCTAATTTTTTTTTTCATTTCCTGATAAAAAATCCCGGTGATAGTTGTTCAGTTTCGTTGACTGAGCAACCCCTATCAGTTTGCGGGACGCTGTCCCTTACACCCCGTATATCGCAAAATAAAAAAAAAAACAGGTATATGTATATTAAATCTTACTTATATTATAAACGCGAAAGTTTGTAAGTATGGATGGATGGATGGATGTTTGTTTGTTACTCTTTCACGTCTAAACGGCTGGAGCGATTTTAATAAAATTTGGTACGGAGGTAGCTGACACCCTGAATAAACACATAGGCTACTTTTTACCCCGGGAAAATGCCTGATTCCCACGGGAAAACTCAGTAAGCCGCGGTTGAAACCGCGGTGCGGAAATATATTCTTTTATAAAAATATATAAATGTTTACGACTAAGAGATTGCAGCAAGTTACTGCCAGTCAATTTTTAGGTTGACTGCCGGTAAAGCAATCAGCTTTATGCTGGTACAACAACGTTAGCAATAAAAGATTTAGAATATGCTACTTTAAAAAAAGAAGGATGTTTTCGTTTTGATTAAAATTTGCTACCTTCCTTTTCCTCCCTCCCGGGAAAAGAGGTTCTAAAATTACTAACCTAATCTAACCTAATCTACATGACTGACAATAGTACATTGTTGTCAAGGCATGGAAAACCAGCAATAATACGAGTCAGGCAATTGGGTACTTGACTGGGTAGCTTAAAAAATTCAAAACGTTTATACTTAAAACTAATGGCTAAAAATATTGTGGATTTCATTCACCATACAAAAAAAATGCACATTTTGATTTTAATAATCGAATTAAAAGTATATAAGTTATTGATTTGATTAGTCAATATTTACTAAAATGTGACGTCATAATTTACTATTTTTATACAAAAAAGCGTTTTTGACATTTCATAAAAAGTTGCTGATTTGACTAGTTGGAAAGTAGCCAATTGCTATTTCCGCCGAGGCTTACATAGTGCTTTTCTCAAATTAATGCAAGGAAATAGGTACATAAATAAAAAATCAATGGCGTAGGTACAGCCTCAGTGCTAGGTCAACACAAATGCAAATGGTTGAAACTAAACGCAAGTGTACTAAGAAAAAAAAAAGTTTTGGCATGAAGTCATGGCGTTTTAGACTTTGCTGGAGAGTTTTGGCATGGAGGAATGGCGTTTTGTACTTTGACGGAGCGCTTTGTTGTTCGAAATTTAAAAAAGACGAGTTCCATGAAAAGTTTTTTTTTTAATTTGAGAAACCGTAAATGTAAAAGTTTGCGTATTGATTTTGCATAAGGAATAAGACAATTTTCATGCATGTTTGAGAAAAAAATATTCCACAATCTAAACAGCGCTTTTGTAGTACGTAAGTAGTTACGTCCAATACATATAGTTGACTACTTATACAGTTTTTGCAAGCGCCAAAATACACACACATAGTAAGACTGTACCTACATGTACATGAATTTAGTGTAAAGACAGCAAAAAAATTCGCAACCATTGACAAAAGTTATTTCGCAAAGCATTATTCGCAATTGTTGAACAATTTACGATTTCATCGCAGTTATACTCTACGGCCCGTATTTATAATCAGCTCTCAAGAGTGACAGCGAGTTTGAGTTCGTATCAGAAATGTCATTCCAGTACAAAATTACCTGTCAAATCCGCACTCAATATTGCTCTCAATCTTGAGATCGCTTTATAAATACGAGCCTACATTTCATAAAATAAAAGTGGATGCAGTGGCTCTACTAGGTAAAAAGTGACTAATGTAATTATAATATGTTCCAAGGAAATGAACTGCGCTGACAGTGCAAAAAGTTTAACTTTTACATTCGCAAAGCATTGCACATATTAATGTTATTTTAAGTACCTATATTTAACTACAGTTATTACGATTTAATTACGTCGTACCAGATTATATTAGTCTATGATCGTTCATGCATTATTAATAAAATAAATTAATGTTATTTATGAAGTATCTACCTCCTAGACATCATTTATCATTATCAGACCTCTCTTTCCACTATCTGATTCCATTTTCTTCGATAGTTCAAAAATAAATCCTTGTATCAAATAAACAAAAAGATTGACCATATTATTTAGTTAGGATTATGAACCTATAAACTGAACAACTTTCCCCAAAGCAACACAATCGAAAATCTTGCCAACATTTTTGCCTTCAATTTGCCTTCCCTGCGCCTGCGCTGGAGCAGCTTAAACCATTTGTATAGAAAGAAAGGCTATTTTATTTTTCATAGTATTATAATATCAACCTCTGTTCCTTAGGTTTATATTCGTTGTTTCGAATTGTAAAAATGGTAACGTAACGTACCGTGTCTTTTTACACATTGTATTTAAAGAGATTTACTCTCGAGGAGAAGGGTATCGTGGCCGTGACTATTCTATACTAGCTGTGCCCGCGACTTCGTACGCCCGGTTTGTATGGAAAACACGCAGTGTCGAACATACTGAAAACGCTTCTCCGCGCGTAAGAGCGGGATCTGCTAGTCTATATTTGCTATCTCTACTTTGACTTAACAAGCCCGCGTGTAGTTCTTTGTATTCCGCGTAGGGCCGACCAGCGTAGAAGACCCCTCTGACCCCTCATTGTCTGCAAATCCGGACGCATTCTTGAGCAGCGGCCCGGATAACAGAGGCCTCGCCGAATGGTCAGTGAGTCACCAAGTAAAGAACTCGAAGAGTTTATTTGTGTAAACACCGACTTGTGTGTGTCGGTTGTATTTTAGGAAACAACTATTTGAGTAGGTACCTAAAAACATTATACTTTAATATATTTTAATAGAAATGTACAGTCTAATTAAAATTGATACCTAATAATAATAAATAATGCACGTGCGGGACTGAATTCGATCACATCATTTGGAAAATAAAAAATAAATCACGATTTTTCTTTTTTAAACGACTCCAAAACAAAGGAGGAGGTTCTCAATTCGGTTGTATGTTTTTTTTTATTTTGTTATCGTTATCAAACAAGAGAGTTATTTCTGTCACCCGCACGGCACATAATTAATAATTATACAACAAATATAAATAAATCCAACAATATTCCTTTGGTAGCCTCGAAAGGTAACCTACCAGCACCTACAATAAAAATGAACGAATTCACATACACACACACACACACACCACACTTTGCCTTGTGACGCACCGTCGTATGCGCATCTTTATATGCTATTGTTGACAGATAGATAGTAGTAACTTTTGGCTTAATAAATATTATTGAACGGTGACTCATTTGTACTGTCTCAAAGTGCATCAAATAAAAAAAACATTAGAAATGTTATCATAAATTCTAAATCACAAATGATTTCGATTTTCTACAAAGGTGTACCTATTCCTTGGGGAAAGTTGTTCAGTTTTGGGTAGGTTCATACCCTAATCTAATATTTGGTTAGCAAATATTACACATAAACACATGTATTTGATTAATTTCGTGCTACAGTCGAAGTATATTATGATAATACGCTATTTTCCTACTAATCAAATCAGCAACTTTTTATGAAATGTCAAAACGCTTTTTTGTATGAAAATTTATGACGTCACTGGCTTGTAAATATTGATTACTCAAATCAGTTACTTCTATATTTATAACTCGATTATTAAATATAGCATATTTTTTTAAATGGTGAATGAGATCCACAATATTTTAGCCATCAGTTTTAAGTATAAACGTTTTGATTTTTTTTAGCCTCCCATTCAACATGCCTATTGTATTGCAATTGCAAGTAGGTAGGTATGTATATAAAATATAATATTATTGAAGTGCTAAGAGGCTGAAGACTCGGTCAGTTTATACTAAGCATGCTTGCTAGGTACTTCTAGTTACTACTTCTTATCATGGAGGTTACTAGTGACTCATTGCGTATTTTGAACCAACTCAGATATTATTTTTCTTTTAATAATGAATACACTTTATACACTCGTGTCGCGAACAATATGATAAACCTTTTATTGTTTAGAAAATATGATCAAGATCACTACCTACATCACACATTTATAAATACATATGTGCTATATTTTCATCGCGTTTTAAAATTAAAAATCGGTGTGTGAGTTGTATATAATGTTCAAATAATACGTTAATTCTATAAGTTCATTCTATGAGTGAGTACAAACTGTTTGTGTCTACTATGTTTTTTTTGGTCGTGTACATCAAATTTTTTTTTTTTAAGGTACTACTACCTAGTCGAGTGGGTCCGGTCGAGTTGAATAGAATTTTCAAATCGAGACCAATCGTGTTTTGCGGCTTGTAAATTACTGTTTCTTTGTTTCTTGGCAGAAGTTTAAATTTCGAAGCAACGAATCATAACTTAAACATCTTGTCGCAAACGAAGTAACTAAACAAAGTGTAATGTATCGCTCGCCTTGAGTTGAGCTCCAATGAACAATCCGTTATGAGTCACTTAGTCAAAATACAACGCGTCAATGAACTTGCGAAAAAACGGGTCCTATACATATACACTATACGCCAACCAAGCGTCTATTTCATTACAATATGTTTCAATACTCATGGTCATGGGCCTACCAAGGGGGGGGGGGCAGGGGTTGGGTGGCCTGGATTTTGTAACACCTTTACTAACTATCAACTTTTGTATATCTCTCCCTGTAGTGTTTTCCCAGAGTTTGAATCCCTTCCCTCCAAAATGGAAGAAACCGTGATCCATAGTGATAATCGATCCCCTCGTGGTTACATTTTGTATCAACTATTTTTATGGGACTTTACGTCGCCTTAGCACCATGTTCAGTTTGTAGTTTGGAATAGTATCAAGTAAAAACATTCTTTGGAGAAAGCTCCCATCTGAGATCTGTCACTAAACCTGTTCTGATTGGAACCACCGAAATACTCTCTAATACTGTCATTTCCTCGGACTCTACTTAATTTTAAAATAAGGACATGTTATGTTAATAACTGTCCCTAGCTGTCTCACCTATACAGGTTGTAAAAAAAAAGTACTGCGTTCCTTTAAACCACATGTTCTCCTGAATACTCCTGATGATAACAAACAACTTTCCCAAAGCACAAAAGTTTAAGCTCGAAAATAAAAAATTACTTTGTCCATACAAAATTTCAGATGAGGGGAGCACCTTTGTATGGATAAGGCAATTTTATTTTTTCAAGTTATAATTTTTGTACTTTGGGAAAGTTGTTTGGTATCATCAGAAGAACGTGTGGTTTAGGAACACAGTACTTTTTTTACACCCTGTATACGGTGGAGTATTTTAATTTGTGAATAGTTCGAACAGAATGCCGATGGTTTCACGATTTTTTATGTTTTTTAATAGTACTTTTTAAACTACATTTTCTACTATAACAAACAAAGTAAAAACATAGAATGTGCCAGCTGCATCTCCTCCCGGGCATGCTGTAAAAACATTCGAGGGTTTCAGTATATTGTAATTTAGGCGATGGGCTGACAACCTGTCACTATAGCAATATACAGATCTATCTTAAACAACCCTAAAACTTGTCAGACGTGGCGGAACGACCTTTGTTTGGGTCGTTGACGCTCTGCTTACCCCATAAGGGATACAGGCGTGATAGTCTGTATGTATGTAGGTATGTATCGTTAGTAGAACATGTGGTTTAAAGGAACGCAGTACTTATTTTATTACCTAGATCAAAAACCGCTACATTGAATGCTTGCTTTAAATAACAGGACGCAACATACTCAGTACGATACCTTTTTGATATTTTTCCTTGTTTATTTTTTGTGTTCTAGTGTACAAGGACTTGTGGTTTGAGTACCAACATGACATGTACCGTTTTCCTGGACCAGTTACTATGACAAACATTAATATAATTTACAAGACAATTATGAACTTTATAGGACTAGGTATATAAAGGTCTTTTTAAATTAAGTACAAATATTTTAAGGGTGGATTTCTATCATCAAACTGAACAACTTTCCCCAAGAAACATAGGTCTAAATATAAAAAAATAAATATTGGCCCTCCCATACAAATTGACTCCGGCCGCTGACACCATTTGTATGGGAGGGCCATTTTTTTTTTTCATATTTCGACCTTATGTTCCTTGGGGAAAGTTGTTCAGTTTGATGATAGAAATCCACCCTTAAAATATTTGTACTTAATTTAAAAAGACCTTATATAATTTACAATTTGTCCAGAGGTTGTCCATTGCCATACAGCGAGGTAGCGCTAGAAGTATAAATGGGCACCTTTGTCCAGAGGTTGTCCATTGCCATACAGCGAGGTAACGCTAGAAATGTAAATGGACACCTTTGGACCGGGTCCAGAGGTTGTCCATTGCCATACAGCGAGGTAACGCTAGAAGTGTAAATGGGCACCTTTGTCCAGAGGTTGTCCATTGCCATACAGCGAGGTAACGCTAGAAATGTAAATGGACACCTTTGGACCGGGTCCAGAGGTTGTCCATTGCCATACAGCGAGGTAACGCTAGAAGTGTAAATGGGCACCTTTGTCCAGAGGTTGTCCATTGCCATACAGCGAGGTAACGAGGTAGTAGAAGACTCAGTAACCTTATTTTTATTGTTTACAGGTGTCGAATACTTAGTTTGAAATTATTATGAAGTGATTTGATTATGTATTTCAGTAATAACTTTTCATTATACTAATGCACCTTTTACGATTTTCTCCACATCACAAGTTTTTAGATGTATATTCAGTTAGTACTGTGTAATGTTGTAGTGATGATCAACGTTAACCTGAACTATCTATCACCTAAATTGGAATGCTAAAAATCTAGGTAGGTACAGTACAGCACCCTCTTCATCATGCTTAACAGGAGAAGCAGCTCGTGCATTCTATGATTTTTAATCCCAGTCTAGCATGGAAGTTATAAAAAGTGCAGTAGGTAAAAACATATTTTGCTTCCATGCTGGACTGGGAGCTATTGACAAACATAGAATATCACGATATGTAGGTAATTAATACGGTTGTATTGTTTAACCACAGACTTATTTAACTGCTTACAAAAGCGGAAACTGGTGCCGATTCGGTAAAAAACGCGACCTAAATAAAATGAGCTGACCTGTAATTTTCTAGTTATTGATCAAGATTAGATTTTTCATCAAAATCCTGGATTTGTCATCCTCCCGTTGATTTCAGCAGTGCAGTGCAGTGACCGTACGCAAGATCTAAATCATAATCAAAATCAACCCTTATTTGTTGTAATTAAGGGCTCCTAAAATATTTTAAGAAATTAATGTATTTGTGTTCAGTCGACGAAATAGTGAAATCTGCCAGGAAAAGCTGAACAGGGCAGCCTCAGATAGACAGAGGCATGAGAGGCAGTCGCAAAAAAGAGGAGACCAGCTTAAGAACTTCAGTGTTTAAGCAAAGCAAACACAGGCTAAAAAAATGATGATGATTGATGGATGATGATTTGTATAAGGAGCGCTTGCACAAGCAAGACACGTGTAAACACAACATCAATGGAGTATGAAATGAAACCAACAAGGTAGAAATGAGCAGCTCTCACTACCATGTCGAGCGGAATCGTATCACATGCGTACGCGCACATTTCATGGCCCTGATTCGATAAAGAACACGACCGAACTAAAATAAGCCCCGTCATTTTATGTCATGAGAGAACAGAAAAGAACGGCAGTATAGTCGAACATGAGATAAACTTATTTTGCCCCCGTCAGTTCAGTTGCCATATGACCTCCGCAATCCAGACGGGAAACCAGACCCAATCCTAAATAACCGACCCGACACTGCTTAGTAATGGCCTCCAAGCCTCCAACCTGACTTTGACTTAGCGACATAGGTAGCTTAACGACTGAAGTTAACCGGGACGGGACCAACGGCTTAACGTGGCTTCCGAAGCACGGAAACGATAGAGTTGTATACCACTACCCGTCACCCTCGAAATCAATAAGCAAAGCGCTATTAACCACTTTACCACGAGCGCTTTCTTTTTTACACGAAATACCTACTAGTGAAATACGAATTCTAACTGACAGGATCGAATTAAGTTCGCCTGTACTGCCAGTGCCATCCCTTTCTGTTCTCTCATGACATTGACAGGAAATGACGGGTATGGACTTGTTTTAGCTGCGTGTACACGTCTTAATCGTGGTCAATAACTATGTGACCGCTGACCACTGACAACTCGCAAGTCGCAACCGAACGAGTTTCCAACAAGTCGGGTAACGGATCACATCACATCCCATACACAAACACTAGACTAGCCGATACGTTCCTCAAGAGAAAGCACAGATGTTTATACAACTTGAAGAATAAATTACGGAAAGAAAATCAATAGGTATACTTACATGTCAGAAACCAGATCCACCTTGATAACTCTGCCGATTGTTTGCATGTAACACAGACGTTTATGTGTGCACGGTGAATAAGTGGTTAAACAATTAGTTGTATGAGTTTGTGAAGGTTAGCGCGAGGCGCGTGTGGAGAGATAGCGGCGCGCCGGTTTACTGGTGACGTCGTCTCGGCCGCCGCCCCGCAGCCCCGCAGCCCCGCCGGCCGCCAGCGGAGCACCACGCCGCGCCCCGCACCAATCACCTACACGCACAATGTAAACCCAACTTTAACTCACTGTCCAACTCAATAAAGTCTTTATTCGAAGTATGCGCGCCTGTGTGCTTTAGTTCTCGCCCCATATGCGCGTTGTGTTGTGTCTGCCACGGTCGTTTACACATTTCTTCAACGGGAGAAAAGGTGAAAGGACATCGTTCCGCCGTTCAGCTGCCTCTGTCAGCCTGTCAACCAAAATGGCAGGCGCCCGCCACGTCGATGTTTGAGCTAACCTCATTTGGGGCATGCATAATAGACCTAGCTAAGCAAAGCACAGACCCCGCTTCTGCACCATGAAAAGGGTTTCCCAAAGACAAGCATCTGAGCTATTTCATGTGCTGTCTTGCCTTGTATACTGACTGGTCTGATTGTTCTTAATTCATGCAGATGTCGATTTTTTCGCAGATAGAGTCAGTGTATGGATTAGGCTCACAGACCTAGAACCGCAATTTTCAAATAATATCATCATATCACGGAGCTTTTCTTAGTTCGAAGGACAATCTGGGGTAATCAGGATATTTTATGGACGAAGTTGATGATATCGATCATGCTATTTAAGTTTTACTACAAGCATACCGGATTGGTGTAACGTGTAACACAACATATTTCAAAGCCTCAATGTTCAAAGCCTTTTAACGTTGCATTAGGTACTTATACTCAATTGAGTAAGTATGCGCAATGAACCCACGGTTCATTGGACAGTGTACATTTTTTCGCGTGAATGCGATGATAAAGAAAGAACGCAGGCGCTGCCTTCTGCTGCGGATTTCACAAAGGTATTATGTAGTTACAATTTTACAGGTAAATGTAACGTCACACGTGACAACATAAGGGTTTCATTTCGGCCGCGCAGGTTGATTCGGCCCAAGTTCAGCTCCGCCCAAATAATAAATCTATACTTATAAAATCGTTTGTCCTTACTGACTCACTATCAACGCAGAGCCTAAACTACTAAAGCTAGAATCGTGAAACTTGGAAAGCAAGTTCCTTCTTTAACGTAACCTGTCACTAAGAAAGGATTTACGGATTTTCGGGTAAAAAGGGGGGTTGAAGTTAGTATGAAATTCCGTCAATTTTGAAGGTAGGATCTTCAAAGGATGATGGGCGTATTGCACCCAGCTCCATTTGTCATTTCACTAGCTGGTCCTAAAACACATGATTAAAATGAGCATTTTTTATTTTTTCGACCTATGTTCCTTAGGAAAGTTGTTCAGTTTCATGTGTAGATTCACACTTTTCTCGATGCATTACCCTTTCTGTTACACGTTGTATAACATCACTGGTTCATATGGTTTTTGTTTCTGGTGGAAATTATGTGACTTTACCCTACACTTAACCATTGTAGCCTAATAAGTAATAAAGATAATAAGGCCAAAAATGTATTAATGTAATGAATGAAGATAAGGTATTCTATAAGGAACTTAATATCTGTTGAAGTTCAGCAGATCCCTGGTTGCTACCCGAATCTGCAGCAGAAGCAGTAGTAGTCTCCTTGCCTCCCAAATCAGTGCCACCAGTCAATAAATGATACAATTCTTTTTCTTGAACTTTGACCATTTCCTCAATTACTGCTGCAGTGGGTGTGTTTTGTTCTAAAGGCTGAACCGGATAAAAACCCAATGTTGTAAATACTTTCCGAATTTGTCCAGGGGTCAGGTAACCGCAATTACCAGGGTCAAAACTTTTCACCACAGCTTCCAAATGCCTGCATAAAATAATTTTAGCAGATTTTAATACAGACATAATAAGTATATACCTAAATTATTACATAATACCTAAGTATACGTACATATACCTAAATTACAAATACCTAAGTAGAATACCTAAATTATTTTAACTAGTCACCGACACCTTTTTCTGATCTGATTGGACCTGGCTCCTGGCTATGAGAACATTATTTATTGCTTTACACAAACAAGATTGAAGCACAAAGAATTACATACCGACGTTCGTATAACACCGGGGCCAGCCCAATTCCGGCGCGGAAGAGCATGCAGTTAGCGAGCAGCTCCTCCATATAAGCCACAGGATTGTCGGATTGTTCAGCCAAAATCTTGGTCAAAAGGAAGCGCATGAGCTCAGGAATTCGGCGCTCCCTCAAATAGGCCTCTGTTCTGGGCACCGTTGAGAATATTCGCCGCTTTCTGGCGGATATTTCCGGCTTTACCGAAGACTCGTCGCTGCGCAGACATCTGCACACAGGAACGGGAGATTCCCTCTCCGACACATATGGATGGAACGTTCCCCTCTTCCTGTTCCTCCTCCTCCATTCTATTTAGAAAAGTATAACCTTAGGTTTTATTCTTTAGAGTAATCCTTTGGTTATAAGAAATTATGTTCAGTGTGGTGCAATCTTGTTTGGCAAGTTGTCAAAATATTGACAATCCATTGACAAACACGACTTATAAGTCGTTTCTTCACCAGCCAGTGAGCCTGTCACAACTAAAGGTTGTTTTTGTTTTCTTTCCCTGACCATTCTCTCTGCGAGTGTGGACTGGAGGAAGGCGACGTAGACAACATCTTTTTTAATTGCCCCCACTTACTCTCCATCCCTATATGAAACCCTTCCCCCCCCCTCTATCCCCCGCCCACTCAATATGAACTTCATTCTCTCTTCCCTAGACCCCCCCTCTATATTCTTTCTCTCCAAATTCATTAAAAAGTTTAAATTAAAATTTTAGCCCCTTCCCTTCCCCATTCTCATTTTCCTGATTACCCCTTCTATTTCCCCGTCGTCACTTCGATATTCGAAATAAAACCGACTAACTGGCTTTTCTCTTGATCTTCCGTGCATTTTCCAACCCTGACACTGGCAAAATTGCTCTCGTGGGCAGAAGCCATGTTTCTTTCCGTGCGCCGTAGAATACTTTACAGATATTATCTTGTAACGCGCAAACCCTAGTCGTAAAGTGATTAGGAATAAATTTATATCTGAGACTTAGTGTAGTGACTAACTTTATGTGAAGGACAATATACAGGATGGCCCAAAGAGTGACGTCCAAAGACAAAAATCAGATTCCTTAGGTCGAGGGGTATCCAAATCACCCCCATGTATGTTCAGCGATTTTTAATGGTTTAGGAGTTATGAATTTTTTAAGTAATTTTCGAGGAAAATCGACCTGAGTGGCTTATTTATTTTTTATTATTTTTTGGGTGAAGTATTTTCACAAGGTTTTTCTTTTGATATTATCCTATTGAATGGTTCTAGTAACCATAAAAGTTTCAGCATCCTTGCTCTAATGTAAGTTAATTATTTTTTAATCGGAATTTAGAATTTTAAGTCCGTGCTAGACCGTTATAAATTTTTAACTTGAAATTAAAAATTGATTAAGGTAATCCCATAGCCTCAAACTAATTTTAAAAACTCCGCTGGACTCTTAAGTAACATTAACATCGAAAAAAAGTTGTACTTAAGGGGGCATTATCCACAGAAATCAGCGTTTAAAGGTGGGTAGAGGGAAAATTCCTAAGTTTGCAAATTGATTTAAAAAATAAATAAGCCACTCAGGTCGATTTTCCTCGAAATTACTTAAAAAATTCATAACTCCTAAACCATTAAAAATCGCTGAACATACATGGGGGTGATTTGGATACCCCTCGACCTAAGGAATCTGATTTTTGTCTTTGGACGTCACTCTTTGGGCCATCCTGTATATTGTCCTTCACATAAAGTTAGTCACTACACTAAGTCTCAGATATAAATTTATTCCTAATCACTTTACGACTAGGGTTTGCGCGTTACAAGATAATATCTGTAAAGTATTCTACGGCGCACGGAAAGAAACATGGCTTCTGCCCACGAGAGCAATTTTGCCAGTGTCAGGGTTGGAAAATGCACGGAAGATCAAGAGAAAAGCCAGTTAGTCGGTTTTATTTCGAATATCGAAGTGACGACGGGGAAATAGAAGGGGTAATCAGGAAAATGAGAATGGGGAAGGGAAGGGGCTAAAATTTTAATTTAAACTTTTAATGAATTTGGAGAGAAAGAATATAGAGGGGGGGTCTAGGGAAGAGAGAATGAAGTTCATATTGAGTGGGCGGGGGATAGAGGGGGGGGGAAGGGTTTCATATAGGGATGGAGAGTAAGTGGGGGCAATTAAAAAAGATGTTGTCTACGTCGCCTTCCTCCAGTCCACACTCGCAGAGAGAATGGTCAGGGAAAGAAAACAAAAACAACCTTTAGTTGTGACAGGCTCACTGGCTGGTGAAGAAACGACTTATAAGTCGTGTTTGTCAATGGATTGTCATATTTTGACAACTTGCCAAACAAGATTGCACCACACTGAACATAATTTCTTATAACCAAAGGATTACTCTAAAGAATAAAACCTAAGGTTATACTTTTCTAAATAGAATGGAGGAGGAGGAACAGGAAGAGGAGGGAACGTTCCATCCATATGTGTCGGAGAGGGAATCTCCCGTTCCTGTGTGCAGATGTCTGCGCAGCGACGAGTCTTCGGTAAAGCCGGAAATATCCGCCAGAAAGCGGCGAATATTCTCAACGGTGCCCAGAACAGAGGCCTATTTGAGGGAGCGCCGAATTCCTGAGCTCATGCGCTTCCTTTTGACCAAGATTTTGGCTGAACAATCCGACAATCCTGTGGCTTATATGGAGGAGCTGCTCGCTAACTGCATGCTCTTCCGCGCCGGAATTGGGCTGGCCCCGGTGTTATACGAACGTCGGTATGTAATTCTTTGTGCTTCAATCTTGTTTGTGTAAAGCAATAAATAATGTTCTCATAGCCAGGAGCCAGGTCCAATCAGATCAGAAAAAGGTGTCGGTGACTAGTTAAAATAATTTAGGTATTCTACTTAGGTATTTGTAATTTAGGTATATGTACGTATACTTAGGTATTATGTAATAATTTAGGTATATACTTATTATGTCTGTATTAAAATCTGCTAAAATTATTTTATGCAGGCATTTGGAAGCTGTGGTGAAAAGTTTTGACCCTGGTAATTGCGGTTACCTGACCCCTGGACAAATTCGGAAAGTATTTACAACATTGGGTTTTTATCCGGTTCAGCCTTTAGAACAAAACACACCCACTGCAGCAGTAATTGAGGAAATGGTCAAAGTTCAAGAAAAAGAATTGTATCATTTATTGACTGGTGGCACTGATTTGGGAGGCAAGGAGACTACTACTGCTTCTGCTGCAGATTCGGGTAGCAACCAGGGATCTGCTGAACTTCAACAGATATTAAGTTCCTTATAGAATACCTTATCTTCATTCATTACATTAATACATTTTTGGCCTTATTATCTTTATTACTTATTAGGCTACAATGGTTAAGTGTAGGGTAAAGTCACATAATTTCCACCAGAAACAAAAACCATATGAACCAGTGATGTTATACAACGTGTAACAGAAAGGGTAATGCATCGAGAAAAGTGTGAATCTACACATGAAACTGAACAACTTTCCTAAGGAACATAGGTCGAAAAAATAAAAAATGCTCATTTTAATCATGTGTTTTAGGACCAGCTAGTGAAATGACAAATGGAGCTGGGTGCAATACGCCCATCATCCTTTGAAGATCCTACCTTCAAAATTGACGGAATTTCATACTAACTTCAACCCCCCTTTTTACCCGAAAATCCGTAAATCCTTTCTTAGCTGACAGGTCACGTTAAACGCAGGAGCTAGCTACAAGAAC